>RJWT010046518.1:0-11455 GCA_004365215.1 Cuniculus paca | reverse complement strand
AAAACAATGCAATTATCACGAAATGCAAATCTCAATACACGGTGTTAATTTTCCTTGTATATAAGTCCAAAATTAATTTATTTTAATATTTCTGTTCAGAAAACAGTTTTGATTTTTAATTGACCAGGGAAAGACTAAAATCTAGTTGGCTATATTAGTTACAAAACAATTAATTTTTCCTATCAGTTCATTGAATACTCATTTTGTCTGTGGGAGATGTAGCAACAGTTGGCAGGAAGGTTCATGGTAGGAAGTCGTTATACTGGAACGGCACCCAGAAGAGAACCAAAATTGTCTAGGAAAAAACTGTAAATTTAAATATATGAATTCATATGAAACTATACAGGCTGGAAACAACAACACAAAAATTGTAGAAACAATAGAGGTTAAGCGGACAATCAGGAAGACACTGAAGATGTATCTTTACAGCCACAAAAAAATGAAGAGAACTATAAACAATGAAGATGACTATTTTAGGGAACAACAACACATTGCAGACCTCACCCCCATTTCTGGTTTCAGCAATATCCATCTCTATGATAATGCTTTCATAATGTTGATTCAAAATTCAAAGTGAAGTACGGGCTGAATCACATAAGGTCTGTTTAGACACACTGAGGGGGGCGAAGGATAGGTTGTGAAACAGATTGAGAAGGAATTTATGTTGTAAATGCAACTGAAAGGTCATGATGAAAAAAAAAATTCTGAATTAAGAAGAGAAAGGCCAAATTGTATCTCTAAATTCAACTGAGCTCTGGGGTACAGCATACTATTTTCTTTGCCCACTGACTCAGGTCTTATCAGTACTTGTAATAAATCATGAAACTACACATCCGTGAAGTTCTGCCTGACCTACTGGCTGGCATCTCTTCTGCAAGCAACACTCAGAAAGTGAGAAATGCAGAGACCTATCTCTTCTGAGGCCCTTAACGTAGTCTGGGATGAGAAGAACAGTTGCACTTTGACTGTTTTGTCACCTGAAAGGGCAGCTAAAGTGGAAACGGACCATGAGTACTATATCCCAAGCCCTTGACCTACCATCTCCTTATCATCACCGGCAGCAAGCGAAGGTAGCGTGAGCTATGATTTATGGATTCGGGAACTGTGACGCACAGTTATGTGTTCCAGACCACTAAGGTAGTTTGTTTTAAAGCCAGAGTTGATCTAAGTCTGATAGAGTGTTCTCTTTTCTTTTCTAAATTTCATATCACGTTATGTCTATTCAAACTGCTTTCCTTTTTTATTAATTGCTTTTCCATCTATACACCTTCCTAGACTTTATACTTTTTGTTTTATTTTTAAATCAAAACTACTGTAAAAATGACAGCAGCAGTATTATTGTTCCAATAATACACCTCAGGTTACCTCACTGAAAGGAAATCTAAATCCTTGGCTGATGTAAAACAAATTAACCTAACAATCGGGCATTTGTCCTATATGCAAATAGCCGGAAAGCTTCACCACTCATTTCTTCCCCCCAAGATTGTAATGCTACTAATGAAGATCCTAAATTAATGCTAGTTTTCTAAGGGGCTTCAAAGCTATTGAAGAAATATTAAAATGCTTTAATTTAGTATTAGTACTATGGACATTTTGTTGCGTTATAATATCTGAAACAGTTTTCAATTTACTTATGCTATATTTTGTTATTCTCAGCCAATTCCCTGATTGTGACTTATAAATTAAAGTTTAATAGAATTGTCTTTATTAAAAGCTATAAGGTCACTAGGCTTTTAGGGTACTTTTCTATACTAACATATTCGCTTTTAAAGTCCTCGAAATTATTTTCAGTGAGAAGAGAAACATTCTAGCAGGGTCGCAAAGTTTCCAAATACAAATTGAAGTAGAATCTGCATAAATATTTAAATGCTCCTTGGCCTATTATTATCCTTGTGTTCATAGTATGAGACTCATCTATGCAAAGACTGAATTTAAATTCTCTATCAAGATAATTACTCATTGCATCTAATTTTAAGGGTAAGTTATTAAAGAAACCAGGGTCATCTTTTTGTAGAGGACAGACGTTAGCTAAAATCAGGGAATGACCCTTCCTGTCATATCTTAAGATTAATTTATTTCCCTTGTGGTCTTTGTGCTTGCTTTTTTACTGCTTTTTAACCAACAGGTTTCCACAGTGTCTGCTTAGAATTGATGTCTATTTACATACAGCCTGTTATTATGAAAAGTTATGTGGCCATGATTCCAAAATAAACCTGGTGGGTAATATGGCTATACCAGTATTATCTGGTGATGTCTGGAAGAATAGTTTTGAATAGTTTTGAATTCACAGGTTTTTTTAAACTATTTCAGAACTGTGTCTACTCCAAGATGCTGCCTGTCAGCCCCAATTTCTCTCTACTTTACAGACCTAATCTCCTTTTAAGGAAGGGCATTAACTTACCCAGAAGGAAACGGTGTGCTTGTAATGACAAATGAACATGACTCTTTTCTTTTAGTTGATAGAAGGGTACTTGTTCTACCTAAATTGTGTATTCTTTTGTAAACAGACTCTCCAGCTCTCTTGCTGGAGGAATCAATGCCTTGTGCAGATGGAGTCAGACCTTTGTTCAGAAATGCATGCACTTGATTTATATTTAAGTTTTGATATTTAACCTTCTGTCTAAATCTTAAATCAAGGCCCTAGGGCAAGGACAAATGTCTTCATCTTTTTAAATTTAAAAATTTGTTTCAAACTATAGGAGAGAAATTAAACTCCCAGAATGATTTGAGTCTGTGAGCGTAAAAATAGCCCTCTAGCATAGTATGCATTTATAACGAGAGTCATAATCTAAGGATCAGTCTCTCAAAATGAGAATGAGAATCAAAAGGAATTACAGGAAAAAGTTTCATCTGTAAAAAGACATATATAAAGCCCTGTGAATACAAAATCCACGCCAATCCAATTAAAATTCAAGTTTATTTAAATACGTGTCTATACTTAGTTCTCCAACACACATACAAATATACACATAAAAAATATAATACAACCTAAAATTATGCTATTTAGATTTTAAAAAGTAATTATAGGACTTAACTCGTATAGCAGCTAGGGAAATTATCACAGGTTGTAGCTACTGCCACCATTAGAATTGGTTTCAATTCAGCCTTTAATGAGATCAGCAATTTCTATTCATTTTCATGGGTACCCACTCCTGTAATGAAAAGGATTAATTTGAAGTCCTAGAAATGCATCACCTAGCTCATGTTGGAGGGTAGCTAGTCTATGGGCCATAAATATAAATTCTTCGAGTACTAGGTTGACTATTTCATTAAAACTGATGATGTTTTAGTATTTCATATGCAGAGCCATGCAAAGGTTGTGTAAAGCAGGATTTTAATATAGAATGTACTTGAAGAGGAAAAGATGTTACGGAAAGGTGATCATTCCTTACTCAGAGATGCACTAGTGGGGGTGGAGAAATGCTTCTTTTGTCAAGTAAATGCAAAATCAACTCTGAATCCACTTCTAGGAGAGAGAATGCAAAAACAGAAAAAGGACATTTTTGTCATGGCTACTGTTTAAAACCAATGATATAAATTTGTTCTATTTTACACTATGTATAAATGACAATGTTTAGAGAGTAGGATTAGCAGTTTTGAATAAGGGAATGCACAGATTATAGATCAGGCCACTCCTCAGCTCCCACAGAGCTGGCCCCTGATCCAGCGAATATTTCCCATCAGTCCTTCTCATCTCCATAACTAATGCCATTTAGAGAGGCAGGGTTGACAGTGGCAGCTCAGTAGGCTAAATGTGAGGGACACAGCAAAACTGACAGCAGTTTCACAAAGCAAAGTCTATTCTATTCCCTGAAAACTCAGCCATGAATGACACTCCTTGTGTAACGTAAGTGATGCACATATAATGATCAAGCAAGTAATTTACTTCCAATTTGATGAATTCACTCAGGAGAGAGAGAAAAAAAAGCCAATTTGGTTTCATATGAAAACAGGGGCAATTGGTATCTAGGTGTTTTACATTTTAATTAGGAGTGTTATGGACTCAGGTTTACCTGATTTCTATTTTCTGATGAGTTGATTCAGATTAAATGAGTTGACCATTAAAAAATGTCTAAAATACCATAAACTGTTCATGAAAATAATGATATTCCATCTAAATTTTAAGGTAAGTTCATGTAGGAAATGATTAATTGTACATTTGTTTAAAAGTTATTTCCAGACATCTTTTTAAATCTTAACATAGTACTTATCATGTTGCAAGTGAATAATAACAGATAATGATCCTTAGCCTTGCTACAGAAACCCAGTATTCTGCATGACATCTCTAACCCAATGACAAGAGAAAGTCACCCATAATGGTGCCCAGGACAGTAATCAGCCACAAGGTACTGAGCCTGTTCTCTCTGGCACCAGACAGGTGGACAGGGGGATTGGTAATGAATCCCTCTGTCGTACTGAACAGAGGTAGACTGTTTATCTTCCTAAATCTTCGTAAGACTCTTGTCACTTAGATACATAATACTCCAAAAAGGCAAAGGAGAGAGTATACAGGGAGGTTTTAAAAAAGAAGTTTCTTTGAGGCCATTGTGCTAAACAGTGGTGAGGGGTGGTGGCGCCAAGGTTGAGCAGTTCTGGGCTCCTCAGTGAATGTGCTTATGTAAAATGAAAACAGCACATTAATTCGAGGAAAAGAGCATGAAAATACTTCCAACAAAATTACTTCCATATTAGAAGCCAAACCACTAAGGTTTTGTTACTTGCATGTTGTCATATGGCTGTTTTATTAGTGTCACGTTGATCAAAGCTAAAAGCGACAAAATATTATATAGATAGGAAGAATGCTCATGTTTTCTTAAACATCTAAACTTGACTTATAAGAGAAAACATTTGTTCTACTTTTTGCTGAATACATTCCATTTGACTATTGACAATGAGGATTTAGAATCCTTAGAGATTGAAGAATATGTGAGAGTCACCCAATGCAATTCTGTTATTTGAATTATTAGATCTACAGTTTAGAGAATGGAACAATGTTAATACCTAAATATAAATTCTAAAATAAGTCACAGTTTTTGACTATGATATATAGTGCAGCATGTTCTCATTGTATGGGAAGGAGATCTTCTCTGCTTCCCTTTAGCTCTTATGTGGTCTTATTGGCTGGATGAAGGAACATGATTAACCCAGGAGTTGATCAATAAGAGAACAGTACCATTACATATACATGGTGTTATGGCTTGTAAGTAGAGGTCTCCCCAAAGTCTCACAGACTTACAGGCACCTTCTGGGAGGTGGGTGGATGTGTACAGGATTCTAGATTAGGGTGTGCAATACTGGGATTAAGAGTATGTGATAACAAAATTAGTTCAGCATAGTTCTGAGTGTGAATAATGCTGTGGGATGCTGGGATTAAGGGTACATGATAACAAAATTGGTTTATCATAGCTCTGAGCACGAATAATGGAAGACCCAAGCAATAGGGTTGTAACCTGGGTAGAACACAAAGGGACAGAAAGAAGCAGACCTGCTGCTGCTGTTCACTGCTTGCTCCCTCTTACTTGCCCTGCCATGGACTGTTTCTCCCCTGAGAAGCCTCTCTGCCATACTGCTCTGCCTTGGAGTCAGCTGACTGTGGACTCCTCAAACTGTGACCCAAAAATAAACCTTTCCTCTTTTAACTTGTGTGTGTTGGTATTTTGTCCCAGTAAAAAGAAAAATAACTAAGACACATGGGGACCTCCACAAAAGAATTAAGTCCAAAGGTGCAGCCAAATAACAATGACTTTATATGTTTTAGAAAAGAACAATAAACTTGTGAAGAAATGATTTGATAAATGGTATCAAGACTAGGATAGTATATTCTAGGGATGTTACCATGAGATTTGGGGGAAGATTAGAAAGTAGGGGAAAGTTCAGTTCAGTTTTTCTGTTCGGGTTCACTGCAGCATCAAATCCCAGTCTCTTTGATCCAGGCTTGGTATGTAAGGCTGTTCCTCTCAAAAGAATGTAACTTGCTGCATGTAGCAATAAAAAGATCAAGGGGCCAATTCTGAAATTGAAATTTATGAAATCCATCAGGTAATCTCAACTGGAAATAACATAATAACTCGGCAGCATATCCTTAACTCTATCATCTATCTATCTATTTTATCTATCTATCTTATATATCTATCTATCTATCATCTATATTCACTTCGTTTAAGTGGTCAGGGAAACATGTGTAAGAGATAAGAGCTGGGTTACTGTCAGACCTAGTTCTCAAATACAGTACTTCTAAATCCTAGGACTATAAACTCAAGCAATTACTTTATCACTCTGGTACTTCATTCCATCCATAAAATGGGATGAATAATTCATAGGGTGGCTATAAAGATAAAGCAAAGCAGTATATGTAAAGTGGCTAGTGTATTGCAAGCACTCAATAAATATTAAATGCAGTATATTTATTTCTATAGCCACAAAATATTTCAGTGAATGAATCAGTAAAAATCAAATTTTTCTTAATTTCAACAATGAAGCAAGTCTTATTCACAGTTGTAAAAATGTGGGACAAAAGATTAAGAGAAATTGAAGATCCAGGCAGCTGTTAATCACTATAATTGAGTTGCCACTTGTGATTAAACTTCAACTTCTTAATGACTGACAACACCCTAGAATAATAGGTCATAACATTTGTTGTGGAATCAGATGTAAAAACACTGATTGTTTCTGGTTACAAGGCACCAATTCACTAATATTCCACTTTACAATTAGACATTATATGTTAAAAGAGATAAGTCTGAGGCAGAAAGACAAACTCAGCATGTTGTCTATATAGAGAAAGATTAAAAAATAGTCAATTGGAATACACAATGGTGGTTATCAGAGGGTGGGAGGGATTGGAGGGAGAAGGAGTAGGAGAAGGGTAGATAACACTACCTAAACAGCATTATATAAAACTAATAAATTCTAGTATTTTACAGAATAGGGAAAACACTACAATTTAAGATAACCTATTATGTATCTTATAAATAACTAGAAGAGTAGTGCTTGAAGGCTTCAAACACAAGGTAGTAATGGGGTAGAAACATTAATTACCCTGATTTGATGAGCATGCATTGTACACATTTATTGAAATATCACACTACTACCTATAAATATCCATAATTATTATAGGTTAATCAAAAATAATTTAAATTTTTAATAGAAATGTTAATCATTTTTGCTCATTTGCACATTTGCTCACACACTGTGTAAGTGTATTATCACTCTATTCTCTGTAAGTTTGTACAATTAAAATAATAATTAAATAAGAATAATCCCAACATCACCTCTTGGTTTATATATCAATGTGAATCATATAGCAGAAAAACTGATTAAATTGAAACTCACAATAGAAAGAGCATTTTCTGCTGCCCCCGATAGCATATTTTCTGATACAATTTGTCATTAATTTTGCAAATATATTCTGAGCACTTATTTTATATCAAATACAGTGCTAATGATAGCAGGAAATAGTAAAGATAATAAGGGATTACAATTTATGTACACACACACATTGGTAATGAGTTCTAAAACAATATTGAGCAAGACTACCATCTACATATGCTACAGTGCAGTGGGAAATTGACAAGTAGATATAATGAAGAAGGGTATTGTAGAAATAATAGTATGACCAACTGTCCAGAGAATGAAAACATGAGATGTTGTTTTCTCTTTTTCTCCTCTCTTTGTCTGGCAAAATCCTACTCTTTCTTAAAGCCCTAATACAAATTACAAAATGACTATGAATTTTCCCCAGTTACTGATTATTCTCTTCCAATAACATCTTTCATTTCAAGTAAGTAAATTAAGACTATTTCCAGATTAGGAAGAAAGACTCCACAAAGTTAAATTCCCCCAAGACAGTATGGAATGAGGCACTCACTAATCATTAAATGTGTTTACTCTAGAATACAAGAATTGAGAAAAAATGAGAAATCAAGATGGCTGCAAAAATTTAAGTTTCAGTGACAAGGTAGAGAGTACAGAAATGCATGAACTTTGAGTAAATAGGTGGTTTAAATTATTCAGGAAAGAGATCATTTTAGTTTTGATGAAAACTCAACATTCAAGTAGAGGAGATTCTTGCTGGTGTTTGTATATATAGAATTAGAATACAAAAGAAGCCCAGAATTTCAGAAAGAAAGTTATTAGGCATGTTCTAACAAAGAAAATCCAAAGAACACCTTTGTGTAGGATAAACAAAGAAAATTTGAAAACAGAAAGTTGAGAGAAATTAAAAGAGAACTCAGAAAGCTTATTGTTGGAGGGCCCCAGGTACAACATAAGAAAAAAGAAAGAGCTCAAGAAGAACTGAGAATTATTAGATTTGTGGCTCTGATGGCCGTTGGATATTACAGAAATTTTTTTCAGGGCACAATGGAAGTTTATGTACCTAAAGAAATTTCTCTTCCCCTACTTTTACACCTAACCAATCAACATCCTATCACAAAACAGTCTCTAAAAATTAATATATCAGTAGCTGCAAGAAAAAGTAAAAAGAAAGTGTTTATTTGAACTATTTTATTGTTTTACTGTGATTTGCATGATAACATGATTTTAATATTTCAGTAGAGAATTTACACTTCCTTATGACTTCATAATATGAATTTTTAAAGTCTATCATTGTTAAGCTTTATAAAAGTTATAAATTTTACATCACCTATCATAATTAAACTACAGGAAGGAGTCATTCTTGCTGCAGGAATAAGAAGCTTACACACTATTTTGGAATCAATGGCTACCATTTTTATGAAGAAAAATGTATGTCTTATAAAATACAATCGTGGAAGAATCAGACTACCCAAAGGTAAATTAGCTTGAAAGTCCTGTTTTCCATTTTGAAAACTGTGTACAGGTTGGAAGCATAGCAGTAAAACAGAAAAAAATGAATATAGATGGCCAGCTGCCCAGAAAATCTGCCTGACTCAGTGTACAGAAATATGTAATTAGATAGTTAGATGATCACTTTTAAATTTTAAGTTATTTTCATTCTGCTGAGCATGATAGTCATGTTGCAAGTTGTGGGACATGGTTAGCTGAACTCATTGAAAAGAAGCAGCATAATAAATGCATCCTGAAACTAGAGTTTCTGTATTGTTATGCAAGGACTAAAGACAAAATTACCTATAGAAATATGGAGGTAAATACATTTTCATGATGAAATTAATATGGTAATCTAGAATCATATCCTGTGAAAACATGCAGTATCTGCATACTGTCCTTATTCCCACTGAGGTAGATATTGATTCAACTATCTGCTAATTTATTCATTCAAAAAATAGTTGAGTACTTGCTTATTGTATAACAAGAACTGTGGCACATACTGTCCATATATCATATCTGGTATTCAAAACATCCTAGTGTTATATCCTAAACAAAAAGCATAATATGTACTTAAATGTTTTAGATAAACAGAAAGTCATTACAATATATGTATAACACATTCCTTCATGATTCCTCATTACAACCAACATTTTATATAAATAAACCTACTAGAGGCAGGAATGTAGCTTGGCAACATAAGCACCTGCCTGGCAAGCACAGTCCTGGGTTCAAAACCCAGGACCAAGAATAAATAAATAAATAAATAAATAAATAAATAAATAAATAAACCAACTAGTTGTCTTCTTTGGGTTAGAAGGCTTTTTACTCTGCCAACGACATACTACTATTCCCCAAATGTACCAAGTGATAGATAGACATAATTTCAATACATTGAAACAAAAAAGATGTTTACGTTTCTTGGCTGAAAAGGGGCATTGGGAGGTGATCATTCAAATTACCAAAAGACAGCCCACAAGGACTCAAATTACTTCACATATACTCACATGTCAGCTACCTAATGCTAATAGATTTAACATGACACATGATACTTCCAACATCTGGGGAAATAGAAAATGTGTTATTTAAAATAATTCTCTATACTTTTCTTAAAAGAACAGTTTTCACTGGAGAAAGCGAGAAGTTAAATAAACTCTATAGTTCTAAAACTGTGTTCTGTGACTATTTCTTAGAGGCATAGTACCTCTCCTCAACTGATGGATTAAAAAGTCCTCCATTTGGGAACCAAAGGAAGGTAGCATGTTCCTAGAAGACAATGAGATATGATACATAGGAAATTGAGTTTTCTGTTGAATGCTGAGTGATTTCAGTTCTCAGTTGTTCAGGGCACCGGTAAATGGTTTTATTTGAGATGCACATCCTTAAATGTTATTTTATAAACATGTCAATAAAATAGTATCTAAACAAACCAGTTTTCTCCTATTATATAACAGAAGAAAAAAAACTATATGCCTCCTTGCTTATTAAACTACCATGGCTTCTGTTTCATCTGTAGTTTTTTGAAAACTTTTTCTTGTTTTCTCACTGACCCGAAGGTCTAATAATGATCTCATTTAGTTTCTAATCATTAACAGCCTTACTGGCTTACTTGATCACAACATAGAAACTAAAAGATCAATTTATAAAAAAGCAAAATCTTTGGAAAGCTGTCTCTCACAAATCTTTGTTCGAAAGCTAAAAGCCCTAGTGTATTCAGTTATTTGATCTGGAAAAGATATGTGTTCAAATTATGACTTTGTTTTTCCATTTTACCTTCCCATTATATTTCACTTGTGGACCTAAATAAAATTACTGTTTTATTTAGCTATTTCTTCTAGTTTAGTCCCTAAATCCATTTGCTTATCAAGTTTTGTTGATTCTTTTTTTTTAAATCTCTTTCACAGTTCAAAAGGTAACGCCCAAGTCTTTTCTTATTTGGTACCTGAATGAGTACAGAAGTATACTAAGTACTCACTTCAACTTGCTTTGCAATCTGCGCTCCTGTTATACATTTCTGCAAGGTAAATCTTTCTAACATTGTCCATATCAGGTCTTGTGATTGTGAGTTTGTGTGTGTGTGTGTTATGCTTGATACATTGTGTCAACTTGAGAAGTTTAGAAGTTTAACTAAGAGACTCAGGAGTGAGCCAGGACCCTTACTTTGTAAATAATTCTCATCCTGTGCAACAGGAGGGCACAGAGATTTTTGGGAGTGCTACATCTGCTCTGAGGGTTGGTGGTGGGGTGACCTGCAAACAATATAAGGGAGGAGAAGAGGCTTGCTCTTCCCCCCTTTTCCTCTGGCTGCTTTTGTTGGCTGCTGCCTTGAAGTGTTGCTCCTGTGCCGTGCCGCCCTGCCCTGGAGCCAGTTCATTATGGACTGAAACCTCCACAATCAGTGAGCTAAATAAACCTTTCCTTCCTTCATTTTGAGTGTTGAGTATTTTATGCCAGCAAGGAGAGAAAAGTAACCAAGACAATGTGTGTAAGTGTGCATTTGTTTAGTTTTTTTGTTTGCTTAAATGAAAAGAAAGTAATCTCTTGATAAGGTCATTTGCTAAAATGCCTTTTCTTGTTATTCCAAAGTCTTCCGAAGTCTATCTCCATCCTATCTGATAGTATAGTCTCTTTAATCCAATTTCACATAACT
>RJWT010046517.1:0-11479 GCA_004365215.1 Cuniculus paca | reverse complement strand
ACATCACCTCAATAGGAGTCAGGTCCTGTTTGCAGGAGATCCTGCACTTGTCTGACTGACTATGCCCTGACATATCATTTATATGTATACAACTCCATCTGTCCTTCTCTCTGGCAGGCAGAGGTCTAACTCAATGAACAAACTTAGTCAGACACGAATATACAGAAACGAGTCTCCACCCTCAAATTGTGGGGTTGGGCATGATGGGATAAATGAAAAATCTTGATAAAGAAAAAAGTAGGGGACAAAGTGTCAGTTACCCCTCCACTTTTGGTATCGGGCATCTATTCAGTGTTAAGCAGTTTTACACTGAATGCTCACACTTAGCCTTTGATATAGGTTCCATAGTCCTTGATGCCGAGACGAGAAGGATGAGGGCTAGAGAATACAACATAGCCAAAGTCATACAGATTATAGATGGTGGAGTGGAAATTGAACGCATGCTAATCTGATCCTAATGTTCACCTCTATCTGCTGTGATGAACTGTCACATTTCTCAATGTATTTCACACTGCCTTTCCTCTAAAATAAACCAATTAGTAGCCAGAGGAGGTGAAATGTTAGAAGGAATCGATATTGTCTCCTTCACTGCTCTGTTAATGGACAGTTCTATGTCAAACTGCCCAGGGCACTTTAAGGACTCTTAGAATATCCAGATTCAAAACTCTTGATCAATATATCCTACAACTTCAGAAGGCACGATATATAGCCAGGGTAGAATCATCTTGACTGGCTACTCAGGGCATTCATATTTCCTCCACGTATTTCCAGGTAAAAAAGATAATAGTGGTTCAAGGTCAACCCAATTGGTTGTAAAACCCAAGAGGAACAATTGAATTGATACAGTTTTGCTGTTTTGAATGAAGTCTTCACTGGTTGTTAATATTTTAGTCTTCTAAGTCTTACAACCTTTGGAAATGGGCCAGGACAGTTTGTAATCCTTATGACAGAGTAGCCTGAGACCCAATAAAATTCTGTTACTGTTTTAGGCCAAAATATTAGTACTCAGTCCTCTGGCTTTCTGGATACAGACGGAAGAATAGACCTCAAAGGCATAACAAAGAGACTATGCCTTTTCTTATTCAATCCACAAAGCTGTATCTTTTTAAATAACTCATATGCTGGCCCTAAGTTCAAGTGACTCCCTAAAAAGTACTAAAGTAGATGAGACACGTTGGGGTAAGACACAGTTATTTGGAAGATTATATATTCTTGGGACATAATTGAGGATCATGGAAGCAGAAGAAGGGTAGGAGGAGAGAGGAAGGCAGGAAAATTTGTATACAGTGCAGTTTATTTTTGGTTCTTCCTGGCGTCATTGTGTATAGTTAGAATAAAATTTATGAAATCTTTTTTTGGTCTTTCATGATTTTTTTCTTCCTTTCCAAGTATGTTTTGTTTTAAGCCAGAAGAAAGACGAGTTTATTTTTTAAACACTTGTTCTAATAATTAAAATCACATTGAGGTCTGATTCACGACAGATTTCTCTAAAAGTCGGGGCCAAGCTCATTGCTGTATTATTTATTCTCCTTACTATATATATATATATTTTTTTTTGGTGGCCATAGGGACTCATTAGTTGTTTAGAATTTAAAATTCTCCAACTGAAAGACCTCAGGGCTCTTTTCTTCCCCTCCATTTGGTCCTATTTCTACTTAATACTTGCCCCCCACTATGCAGCTGTAGGGATTGAGAATCCACGAGGTATATTTTCTTCACAAAATTGCAGTAGTTATGTCTTTTTGGAGACTAGTGCAGGGTGCATTGTGATGAATTTCCCAGTGCCCATTGGAGCCTGACCTCTATCACTCAAACCAGTGATAGTGATTCCATCTCCTTTGGTATCCACTAATAGGTATAGGTATGCTGGACCCATTTGAATTTTTGAGATTTGCTTGAAGATCTTGAGATGCAAGTCTCTCTGAGACTCAGTTTCTCCACTAACTAGATGAAGGAAATATTAGTATCTAATACATTTATTGTTGTAAAGATTACGTGAATTATTGCTTGGTAAATACCTGGTACATAGTAAGCATTCAGTGAAGGCTTGTGATTGTTCTTTAAAATTCGCCTAATTTTTGATGCAGAAGTATGCAGAAGTATGCTTGACACACAATTGGAAGATGCATGCACAGATGTATAGACAAAGATTGAGTTCATTACAGTATTACTTCTTTTTTTTTTTGCAGCACCGGGGATTGAACTCATGATCTTGCGCTTGCCAGGCAGGCGCTTAGACTGCTGAGCTAGATCCCCAGCCCTGTTTTTGAGATAGGGTCTCACTATGCCATTCAGGCTGGCCTTGAGCTCACTTTGTAGCCCAGGCTGGTCTTGAACTCACAACGATCCGCCTGTCTCAGCCTCCCAAGTGCTGGGATTACAGGTGTGAGCCACCACGCCTGGCTTACAGTATTACTTCTAATTGGCACCCTAAATATTCAAGAATATAAGAATGGTTAACAACGAAGTCTCTACCTCAAGAATACTTTGGAGCCATTAAATTTATGTGGTGTAATTTTATTTTGTGAAACTAAAAACACTTTATGGTTTATTATGCCAAAACAGCAGGTTGCTTCCCAAAGATAGAGACAGATTCACCTAGGTATATGAATATAAATATAAATGTGAAACAAGCATATAGAGGTAGGCAGCATATCTACCAAAAGTAACAGAGATGATTTTTGAAAATTATGGACTTCAAAAATGCTGTATGAGTAACACACAGCTTACTTCATTTTATTAACCCCGGAAAGTACACATATTAGAGAAAAAAATAAAATCACTTCTAATCTTGCTAAAAATGTTAATGAAAATCTGGAAGGGGAAAACTTACAAATCTTCAAATGTGATTTCTATTTTATTTTAGTTATTAATAAATGTTTCAAAATCTTTCCTCCATGAAAATGCATTGCTTTGAATAACTTTTAAAACTACTAAATACATATAGTTAAAGTAAATTAGCATACTACAGTTCTAAGCTGAGATTCTCATTCAGCTCCATTCAGCAAGTATTTATACAAAAATGACTTGGTGCCAGGCACTTTGCTAGATGGGTTTGCAAAAATTCTCTTAGTTTAGATTGTATCACATCCCTCCAAATCAAAGAAAAGGATAATGCATTTGACTTGGTTGTCTCTTCTGACAGGAGTGGTAACTGAGGATTCTGTCTCCACATGGCACTCTGCCTTGTGGACTGTGACTGACCCAGTGTCCTCAGGACAAATGTGTAGCCACATCAGTTGGGTCCATTTGCCTTCATCCCTAGCATTCATCCTTCTGATGAAACACATAACTGAAGTGTAAATAAAACTGACTGCCAGAACAGCTTCAAAATAAGTCTTCTAGCTCTCCTTCCAGTCAGATTGCTGTCTCTAAACTTTCTATATAGAAATTCTGACTACATATGGGAGGAAGCTCAAAGTATTCAAGTTAACTTAAAACAGCTCAAAAATTGAACTGAAATAGTCAAACAATTAAGTTCAGTTTGTTCACCGCATTGATGTGATCTTACAGTTGAATACTACTTGTGAACCGATGCATGGTTCTCTTTCTTGACTATGTTCTTTTTCAAATAGAAAGATGTCTACCACAAAGTACAAGGTAAGATAATGTACTGTTGGCAGAGTGCTAGAAAAACCTCTTTGCAAGGGGATATGAAGGGTTTCCTTTTTTCTCTTTCCCTAGGGCACCTCCCAGGATTTGAAATGGTGTCGAAACTCATTGTAAAGCATAATGCCAACATTTTACAAGGGGGAAAGTGACAAAGCAAAAGAAACTTATTTTGATTCTCAAGAAACTTTCATATATGTCTTTCCTAATCAGTCTTCAAAGGAAGTTTTCAATAACTATATTTCCACTAATCCTTTAAGTTGAAAAATGTGGGTAGAAAGGCAAGTGCTGTAATGGTAGTAGAAGGCTGGAAAAATGAAAGAAGAGTTGAGAAAAATGTTATATAAAGCATAGCAGTCTAGTTATTGCTTATATTCAGGGAGATATGGAGAAGGGTTGATAAAATATGATTTTGAATTTGTAGAGAAAGTGAGAGGGAATGTATCTGGCTTTGTTTTAGGGGACTATGATGAGATGAGATATTAGTATAAAATGAAAAGCAGAAACATCAAATATGCTAAAATAAAAAGGTACACTAGCGTTAGTAGGTCAGACAGTATTCATCTGCTGCTAGACGTAACCAACCGTTCACACAATTTAAAGTTTTGCCAATAGAAGTTATCTGCCGAGAAACCTCTTTGCAATGTTATAAGTTATAGATGAGCAGTTTTCCTGGGATGGTCTTGGGGCCCCTGTTTTATCTACAAGGCCTAGGCTATCGCCTATGATCAGATATGAAAATGGTAAATTAATCATAAGGTTTTATCAGAAGTAGATCAGAACTTAGTCTAATAACAAATTTAAAAAGAATTATCATAGGAGGAACAATTGGTTAAATTTTATTGATGCTTTTATTTTACTTTAGTAACATCCAAGATGTAGTTAAATTTTGTAAAAAGTTCTCTCTATTTGGAAGCCAGGGAGTGATGTTTATCTTCTTTACAATTATGGTACACTTATAGTGATAAAATTTATGTGGCAAAATTGATCCACATGGGTAAGCAATCTGGAATATTAAGAATCTCTTAATTTTTTTTATCCCAGTGGTGTTATAGTAGTGGTGTCTCAATAGAAATAGTGGAAGTAACAGTAATAGGAACATTTGTTGAGCTCACAGTATGACAGGTACTGTCTACTATTTTTATGTTGAAAGGCTCTGGAATTACAATTTGGTGTACATTATTCTGTTTTTCATCACCTATGAAGATAGTTGCTATTATTATTTCTGCATTTTACTGACCAGAAACTGAGATTTAAGGCAGTCATTACTTTAGGACTCTACAACCATAAAAATAGTGGATTTGACTTAAGAAATTTAACATTAGGCTGTATGGAGCTAAACTCTTACTTAATAGAATAATACAAAAGGATGGAATTTTCTGAAAAATTCTCTTTTTTAATTTTACTTGCAACAAAAGAGATCTGGCAATTAGCAGGTTAATGTACCAATGTAGGAGATTAATACAAATATTACAGTCAGACACCAAAGTATTTGGGTGATAATGGAAATACTTTGTTCTTTTCTTTTGATTTTTATTTTGTGACTGGGAAACACAAATTCTTTGGAACACTGGGGAATGTTCCACAACTAATTGAGATGAAACATAACTGTCTTGGGAGTAACAAAAGCTCAAGCAAGGCAAATTTCTCACACAATGAGTTTTTAGGAAGTCTCATATGCTGTTCTTGGAGTCTACATAGTTGGTAAAGAATCACAAAAATGTGCATCATGCTCTGCACAGGAGAGCTTGATCAGACAGCCTAGAAACAGAACTCTTGCTAAAGCCTGAAGCATAACCTCAGAGAGTACCTTGCTCTCAGATCTCTGTTTATCTTCCAGAACTTAAGAATTTTTTATGTAAGAGCGGAGCATGAAGAAAGGACTGGAGGAAGGAAGGATGTAAGGATAATGCATAGAAGGAATCTGACTGTGTTTTTCCCTTAGTTACATGATTAATCCTCCATATTCACATTAATGGATTCAACCATCCATGAATCAAAACTACAAAAAAAAATTATACTGAATACATGCAAAGTTTTTCTTCCCACTATTCCCTAAACAATACAGCATAACAATTTATATAACATTTACATTATATGACATAACATTTACATTATATTAGGCATTATAAGTAACCAAGACATCATTGAGAGTATATAGGAGAATGTGCATAGATCATATGAAAATACTATCCCGTTTTATATTATATAAAGAATTTGACTATCCACAGATTTTGCTGTGTATAGTAGGGAATTGTTGATCCTGGAACTAATCCTCTGTGAATACTGAGAAACAACTGAACTTCCTTTAAAAATAGATCCTTCATTCTTTTATTCAAAAACACAAAGTTTTGTTGTTGTGCTTATCTGCTTAAGTGTTACTAATGTATGTGCAGAAGCATATACACAATGAAAAATAGGGAATGTGTTTAAACTTTGAAAATTTCATACAACAACCTCCCCCCCTCCACAAAAAAAACCTGTTTGACTAATCAAAAGGGCTGAACTACACCCTGCCTATATTTAATTCTCAGTCTCCATCTTCCTGCCAATATTTATACTAAAGCTTCAGTAGAGATTTGTGATATTGTGTAGGATGTCCAAGGATGGATTTTTTTTTAAATGTAAAGAATATGATATTCTTTGGGCTAATGGAAAGGTCCAACTGTTACCATTTATTAGATGAATTGTTCTGCATTTTGGGTCATCCTTCTCAATCTCTGATATTCAAAGGTATTTTTAATATACAAACATATGCACAGTATGAAATGCTTTGAAAGGAAACCCCATGTTTTTGGAAGATCACAGACTGCCTCGAGCATTAGGGGATTGACTTTGGGGCATTAGACTTTCGCCTAAACTTGTTCACCTGGACCTTTCTTCTGAGAAATCCCCCTGTGGATAATCATCTCAAAAATAAATCCAACTGTGTGCAAGTAAAAAATCTATTAAATTTTCCTACCGTTTTTGGTTTTTTTAAACATTTCTTGATGTACTCTTAAGATTGTTACTTATCTACACTAAATACTCCTTCCTTTTATTTATTTCCAAAATATCAATATCATTATTTCTGCTAAGCATAAATTATATACTGCTTGTGGGAAAAATTTACACAACGGACATAGAAAATGGAAGTTCCCTATGACCTCATCTTAAAATTATGATAATAAAAATAAAGGAAGGGAGATAGACTTGTCTGTGAGTTGAAATCCAGGACTGCGGAGATGGGGTTTTATTCAACTGTATTTCCTCTGCATTTCCCCCCATGCTTGAAAAATAATAATGCTCAACAAACACTTGCTGAATGAGTGAACAAATCATCTGGGGAAATATATTTCCACTCAGTTTCCCATTATGCTGAGGCTGAGAGCATGCATGTTCTCTAACTGTGAGGCATTCTCCTGGTTGTGCAGGGCTTCTTTTCAATCCTGGGTGGGTGAGATTGAAGGAGAGGAGGCTTCTTGTAGCAGCCATCCTTGCAGATCTCTTTCTATACTTGAAAGAGGGATCAAAGGCACAGTCTTGAGTTGCCTGCACAAACCTTTGTTAATACTTTCCCTTTGCAGCTAGGGACTAAAAAAAGGAATTTTGTGTGTGTATTACCACAGACTTTGACCTAAGTTGGTTGATGTGGATGATACTTTGTTTACTGTATGTTGCCAGAGACTATCATGTCATGCAGTAAGGGGACTTCTATGTGACAGCTTGATGATGCTAAAAAAATGTATGGGTTTATTTCATTAAGCGTAATGTATTCTTAGCAGATACTGTTCTGTGTGCATAATGTGATTTTGGGGGTGCCATAGCTGATACTCTGTTACAGCAAGGTAATTGTATTACTTTGCAACTTTTGGACTTATTAAAGGGAGCCTGAGTTCTATTATCAGATTTATGAGTTCTGCTTACATTCAGTACTATTATCCCAAGGTTATCTTTCCATTAGGTCAAGCATTGCATTTTCCCTGCCTGACAGCTGGACCTAAAATACTTCTTAGAAGTGCCTTGTCCTGTCCTCTATAGTTATTGGATGGATTGCCCAAAGCAGACAAGCCCTTTGAGGGCAGAATATGCCTTCATAGTCCTTATTATTGTGTGTCACAAAATGAGATGTGCATACCGCTGTAGGTGGTTCACAGATAAACATTTATAAATTTTGTTAGGAAAAATAAAACTGGCATAGGGAACATTGGATTTAACAGATTTGATGTTTTTAGGCAAGTGAAAGTCTCTGTTCAATTTTAATAGTGATATAATTTAAAGGCAAGTTTAAGGAAATAGTGCAAAAAGTTGTGAGGAACTGGTTACAATTATTAAGATGATATTCTAGTAAGTGTGGAATACTGTGATCTAGAATAGCTTATGATACATAGTAGGTAGTTAGTAGACATTTATTGGAATGAATGAATAAATACTGAAAATGGTAACAGTAACTAAATGTATTATATGCTTGTTTTATTTTCAGTTGCTGTGTCTGATTTATAAGTGACATTTTATTTTCATCTTATAGATGAAGGAACCAAATCATAGAAAATAACTCATGCAGAGCTAGTTAGGGGTATTCCATCTACTCTCTGCTACCGAATTCCATGCACTCAAGTATACTTCCATCTATCTCTAGATATTAAATGTTAGAATAGAGTTTGCTTTAAATTTCATTGTCACACGTGTTCCCTAAGTTGTTAAAAATGGACAAACACATAAAGGTTAAGTCAGGTAGCTCTGCTGCCAGTATTGCACATTTCATAAATTGTATTGGAGCTTATGTTGGAGCCTGGTTAAATAACATGTATTTTGCAAAGTTTTATAAATCTCTGTGCAAGCCTAATTTTCAGTTCCTTCATTGTTCCTTTCATCAGAAACTCTTCTTCAGCTTCATTATAAATACAGTGAGAATGTTATGTTATGGCTTAAGCTGAGATTTCCAAGGACCTCAGCACATGCTGACTCAAATGATACTCTATCACAAATGATTCTCATAGTAGTGATGACACTATATTCTGGAAAATGGTGTTGCTTGACTTAAAAATAGTGGCTATGATGATCATAAGACATTAGTTTCAAAAGCGCATAGGAAAACTCTGGCTGCAAGTGAAATGGGATAATTTTCCGAAAACTGTTTTACTTTTTTATATTGAATTTTACATATGAATGTGTAGATACACTAATAAATATTGTAAGCTGATATTTGTGTATTTCACTTATATTGTGTATGTGTTATACACTTACATTAACCAAAAGCTTCCCTCCTCAGTTTCCTTTATATTTATGGAATGTCTGTTCAGTGCCAGGCATAATGACCCGTTCATCAGGACAGTAGGAATGGGCTAAATATTGATTACGTCTCACAACCTGATAAATACAACCTGGTATCAGTTTCAAAAGCCTTTCCTTAGATCTCTGGGGAGACTCTTGGGGAGTCTCAGAATAACAGCAGCTTTTAATTCCTACAGTTGTAATCTTTCAAAATTTCACACTGTGTGTCTTCTCTGTGAATAGTCCCCCTCTGTGAAATCTGAGCCTCAAGAGAAAAGGCATTTGGAAGCATACATTATAGAATTTTCTTAGTTTCATTAAAATTATAAATCGTTCCTCACATTTGTTCCTTGGTGCACTTCATTTGCTACCTGTGATAAGATATAAGTGTTGGCATTTAAAATAATTTTAAAAGTGAGTGATATTTCTTAAGTGATGAAAATGATTATTTTTCTCTTTATTTACTTTTTGTTTTTTCCATACTAGCTTCTTCCAATGAGAAGATAGGCCAGACCAGAAGTGGATGAGGGGATTATGGGAATTTCATATATAACACAAATGCCAATTTGTAACAAAAACTATTCTACTTACTGGGAAAAACCAATCATCTCATCCTTTATAAGTGAGACTGGGAAAGACATTTGGAAACCTTCCTTTTAGAATTCCCGCAAATGTAGACCATCTGCTTTGAAATCTCTGGGAATATTAAAAATACAAACTCTTACTAGGCATGATAGTTCACTCCATTCCAGAAGTTAAGCATTCCAGAAGTTAAGGAAAAATTGCAAGTTTGATGCCAGCCTGCACCACTTAGCAAGACAAAGTCTCAAAAATAATTTAAGGGCTGAGGATGTACTTTGGTGGTAGAGTGCTTGTCTGACAAATGCAAGGCCTTGAGTTTGATCTACATTGCTGCAAAATAAAAAAAAAAAAGTGGAAGTTTATTGGTCTCCACTGTGGACTGCAGTATCTCCAAGTGAGACAGGAAGACTAGGAAATAAAAATTTATTAGGAATTCCTCAGTAAAATCCTATGAACCCTAGGCTTTGGTAAAAGCTTTAGGGCTGCAAGTAGTGACACACTTACAGTGAAGAGACTTCTCAGTGGTAAACTAGAGGGTATGCAACAAACTTCTCTATTCAAAACCACGTAGGTGAGCTGCAGTTTTTAAATTCATTTGACATGCATCTTTCTGCTTCAGCTGTGTAGTTATATAACTTAATTACTTCTTAGTTTGATTTGACGGCCTTATTCTATTAGATAAGATGTGTTAATTACTCTGATGGCAATATGTGGTAATAATGGCTCAGTGTTACATTAATAATTTCAAGATCATGAATAATATGCAACACCTTTGTGTCTGAGCCATTATTAATTTGTTTCAGCAGTGCTGAAGTGTTTAAAATTCAGTTTCAAGCATGTCTTCTCAGAGGAAAAAAGAATAATACATGTATTGAAAGATCTTCCCTTTATTCTGCTCTTAACTCTGTCCTTGCTATCACAGTTAGCTGTATATTCTACCTAATTAGCGAAGTAAAAATTCCATTTCATTTTATTTTTCAAAAATACAGGTAAATCAAAACAAAATCTTTGCAGATAAAGAAAGGAGAAAAGTAAAGGCAATATAAATTTCTGCAATTGTATCACTTATAATGAAACTCAAGGGATAAGAACAACTTTATAAGTAGAATTTTTAATAGCCTGAATTTCTCAGTAGAATCACATTTTCTTTCCTAAAAGAAGTATGTTCTACTCTTCTCTTATATAATGATTAAACAGTTGATACTTGGACAGAGGAGGAGGGTAGGCATCTCTCTGTCTACCTACCTACCAAATTTAGTGTACATAGATAGGAACCACATTCAGTGTCCTTCGCTGAATAGCCAGTCCAAGACTGACCAATCAGCTTATTTCATTCTCCTGGGAATGGTTATAGGGTAGCAGATGATAAAATTGCTCCAATCAAAGCTAATTCTAGGACTTTCTGGGACAATTGAGAAAGATAGGTACCAAGAACAAGGGGTCATAAACTGGGAATAACTGACACCCATTTTGCTATTATGAAAGGAAAGTCTACCATCACAGGAAAAGAACAGGGCTGATAAAAGGAGATGTCCGATACACTCCTGATAACAAAATTTAAGTCCCTGAATCCAACCATGCCTATAGTCAACTACTATTACTTTACAAACAAATATTCTTTTTCTGTTTTTGGTTAAGCTGTTGCAGTGGAACTTTGATCACTTGCAACAACATCACAAGACATTAAAAAACACAAAGCCTTCAGAACTCACAAGCTTCCAGAGCTAGGAATGACTTTGCATTGAGTTTTGCTTAAAGTCTTCTCAGTCTCCATTTTACCAGTGGAATAGAGTGGCAGCCAGCCTGGGTTAAAGGCAGGGTGACCACAATGCATCATGCAAACCAGAAAACATCTCCTCCTTATCTATTTATTATGGAGAATTTTATTTTTTATTATAAAGAGAAAGAAAAATTAAACAGAATTTCAAAACAAGATAATAGGGAATAACAATAATTAATACATTGCATATTGTTATCTTCAGAGTAGTTACTCAGGGTACAAGATATGATCATGAGTTATTGTCCAAACAATATT
>RJWT010046516.1:0-11448 GCA_004365215.1 Cuniculus paca | reverse complement strand
ATGGGGGGTGAGGGGTGTTCTTGTCTCCCAGTCCATGCACCAGTTGGCTCATAGGAAAGTCAGACTGGCTTCTCGTTTCTCCTTCTGGGACCTGCACGTCTTCCACTGGCTCATAGGAAGGGCAAACTGGCTTCTTGTTTCTCCTCCTGGGACCCGCATGTCTTCCACCAGATGTGATGGTTTATGTTTCAATGGCTTCCCAAGCCTCATGCAGTCATGGAGGCAACTGAATCTAGTGTTTGTGATTGGTTCATTGTCTAGCACTGGAATTGATGATGTGACTGCTGCATCTGCCCAGGGGCGGGTAGCCAGTATACTATATAAGAGAGGGAAGAAGGCATACTTTTCCCCTTTGTACCTTTTGCCCTTTCACTCTTGTCATTTGCAGCCACCATGAATGATTGCCCCTTAGTCACACCCTGCCTTGGAGCCAGCTGAGTATGGACAGAAATCTCCAAAAACGGTAAGCTAAATAAACCTTTCCTCCCTTCATTTTGGGTCTCAGGTATTTTATCTCAACAATGAGGGAAAAGTAACAAGACACTGGGCATTCAAAATTTCTGAAAGACATAATAGGCCTAGAGGACTTGCTGGGGTAACCATGGGTTTTATGACTTAACTTGGTCCTAAGCTTTGAAGGATGACTGCAGAATCCAGAGAGTAGGGTGCGGCCAGTAAATGCAGATACAGAGGAATCTGAAACAAGGGAGTAGGAGTTGGTGGAATTTGAGAATAAAAGCCTTTAATGAACTACGTGTCTTCCTCAGATGGCATTTCCATATGAACACGAGTATACTTTAAGGCAATGCTGAAGTAACAAGGCCCTCGAGGAAATTATACATACTGGTAGCTACATATGAGCCACGAAAAGTCTGGCAGGTAATGGAGTCTGTATATCTCTATAATAAGTTGTCCAGTGCTCTGCAATATTTGGAAAATATCACACTAGGAGATGCTATGAAAAACATGTCATACTTGAGTTGCAACCCCATTCCTAAAATTATCACCATGTGCCTGCTACAATTTACTGCAATATTCTCTGGACTCTAAAGAGGTAAAACTTGAAAATTACTTGAGCCATCTACTTCATATAGCACTGCTTTCAATAAGATCATTTTTGTGTTTCCAGAGTAAATGATTCAAACCAAAAAGATCTTTCTTTCAGAAGATTTCCATATAGTACTGGTAGTTTGTTCCTGTTTCATGTTTTAAACATGAGGCTGCTGCATAAGAAATTTTCTGTCAACTGAACAAGTTCAATAGGAAATTAAAGACTTATTTTCTCTACAGAGAAAAATGTGTGACAGTTGTTATAAATAAATATGCAAATGCACTTCCCATTGCCAAGATTTTCCAAAGAAAGCTTCAGTTTGCTCAAACAATAGGCTATCTTCTAGGTCTTCCAGATACAGACACTTACGGTCTTTCATAAATATTAGCAGAACGGACCTATTCTCAAAGGTTGTACACCTGACCATCTGATCTCAAACGCAGCATGCCCTCATCTCTTCTGGGAAGAGCAGCTTGAATTTTTTTATAGGTTGGACATAATGAAAATTAACAGATCTCCTACTTGTATTTGCCTGCATTTCCCTCAGTGACTCACTTAGTAATTCCATTCATTAACATTGCATGGTATAAACCAGCTAAAAGAAAATAAATTTTTAATTGTATATATGTATAATTATTATTATTTGCAATAATGGGAATTGAATCCATGGCCTTTGCCCTAATCTACATCAGCAGCCTTTCCTTTATGTTTTATTTAGAGATAAGATCTTACAAAATTTCTAAGTTGATCAGACTGGGCTAATTTTATGAAATAACTTGACATTGTAGATAACAACCCAGGCTTAATATTTCTTTCCTTATTATGGAAAGCCATACTTTATTTCTTGCTGGGTGAGCATGTTTTACATTTTTATTCAGTTTGTTACATATTCATTTTTCAGTGATTGGTTCACATATTTGTTCAATATATACTAAGATTTTCATAATTACCATCAAAAAAATCTAGACTACGTGCAAAATGTCTCTCCTAAAGATATATCATGGTGATTGCAAAACTTTAATCTTTTTCTACTTTCCCTTTTGAAACACAACTGATAGCTATTATGAATATTATTATACAAGCTATAGAAAAGATGATCAATAGCACTCCTTAGGTATCTACCTGGAGAAATAGGGAATATTGCTTTATAGAACATATATATGTTCTCATCCACCCCTTCCAGTAGGTTTCACATGAATATATTTTATTATTTTTCTTAGCCATATGTGCTTTGCATCCACCCATCATTTATGAGTGTATTAGTCAGCTTTCTCATTGTTAGGACAAAATACCTGAAACACAATTTAAAGGAAGAGAGGTTGAATTTGACTCAGAGTTAAAAGGGTTCAGTCCATGGTTTGCTGGCTTTAAGGTAGAAACAGTACGGTAGAGAAGTGTGATGGAGGAAAGCACCTCAAAATATAGCATCCAGGAATCATAGTGAGGGGAAGGAGGTAAGGACATAAATATATCCTTCTAGGTTACACTGTCATTGACACACGTCTTCCAACCAGTCCTGACCTCCTAACAGCACATGCAGCTAAGATTAATCCATTGATGAATAGCTCACCTCTGATCGAGTCATCTTCTAAAAACTCAGCCTTAAACACCTGAGACATTTGAGGGGACATTACACCTAAACCATAACAATGGGATTTGTCTAAATTTTTAAAATGAAGATTTTATCCAGGAATAGCTCTTCAGCGAAGAAATGAACACAATGAATGTTTGACTGGCAGGCTCATTCAATCATGCTCTTGGTAGGCTAGCTTCAAATAATGCATTCTGTATTCATGAAACACTTGAGAGTAGCATAACATCCAGATTTGCTCATAGCTTTTTCCTTGGGCTGTCCAAATAAGAAAACAAGCCTGTATCTTCCAGACAGTAAGGCTGAAAACAGGGCAAAGAAGTGTGACTCAGGTCAATGAGGTAATTGAGGAAATGTCATGACAACCAAAATTAAAGTGAGCAGCTTCACATTTGCATGTGCCAGCTACTCCTCAGGAAATCTTTCTGGTTGCTTTTAGTTCCTATTAAACTGGATAATGTGTCTGCAAATTATACACAACTGAAAGGGAGCTGACTCATCCTCAGCAGGTATTGTGAGAGCAAACCCTGGAAGGACAGCATGCAGAAGAAAACAAGCATAGCACACACACTTGCATGCAAACATATACGTGTGAATTTTCTCTCCCATTTCTGCTGCGCTAATGCTTGGAATTCACTGTAAAACTTTTAAAGTGAAAAGTTCCTTTTAATTTCATGTCAGTCTAAGTGGTGACACCATTTATTTTTATATACAGTGGCACAAACTAACTCTGAAGGTTTTTGGCACTTTCTGCTTGTGATTCATGTTCCCCTAGACAGTAAAGTGATTAGAGGGTGCCTGTGCTATACCCAGCTGTGGGCTTCCTGGTATTAAAATGTGGATGCATTATCTCCCTGTGACCTTCTCATCGTGTTAGAATGCCAGGTACCGTTTTTTGGAGTCTTCTGTAGATGTGATACATAAAAATAGGTGTGTTGTCCTTTGTCTGCCTGTCTGCCCTATTTTACCTCATAGATTCGGAAATCCACAGCAATAAGCTTTCTGTCTCATGTCCTGACACATAGGGTAACGGAGAGGTATCCTCTGAAAGATGTGTATACAAGTGGTTTCCTAAGTTAATCTCTGGGACTTGTGTTGGTGTGGGACTTGCTTTCCTCTCTCAACCGTTGGCATCTCACGTGGCCGCCCATCAGCTCAGTACAAATTAAGTCACCACACAGTTGACATAGACTCCTCCTTTCTTGGTGCTGACCCGAGAAGAATGGATTGGCACATTCACTGACTTGATTACACAAAGTCCCACAAAAGCAAAACGACTTTTCACCAGTGCAGAAATGTTCCAAAAGATAATCTGTTTAGCACATTTGTGATTTCACTCTGGAATATGCAAGAATATCAAAATAAATCCTCCAATGAAAGGTAGCCTCCCAATGTATAATTTTTAAAAATAAGACAGTTCTTTCAAGTCATAAATGGCAAAATCTCCTGAAAGTCTTACACAAAATTATCCTGAAGAACTTCTGTCTTGTTACATTACTGCAGCAATAAAATTTCATCCTACTAAGGCAAATTTTTAAACAGGTTAAAGCTTGAAATTCTGTGTTGTAAATCTCTAAATGCAAAGAAAACCATAAGTTTCTTGATTGCAGTTCAAATTGTAGAGGACTTTGAAAGATACTGAATCAATTCCTATAACAGGAAAGCAGTTCTGACAATTTTAATTCATCCTGTATGACAACAGAAGAGACTATTTGGTGATTTATGAAGGGCATGTTTGTGGACTGGGTTTTGGAATTTCTGCATGAAAGGTAAATTTGTGCTCAGAATGCTCACATCTTCAAAGACTCATGAATTTGGCTATTAGTACATGCAGGATTTTGTTTGGAAATATATGAAAGAAACACTGCTATGCCTTAAGAACATGATTTAACTGTCAATTTATTTTGATACACAGAATTAAGTTATTTTATATGTGCTATTCACATACATCTGCAGTGCAAGCATTCACTTCACTGCATTAGAGGCTGCCAGAAATCTGAGATTATCTCCATGTACAGAAATACACACTGATTAATAGATACCAAAGGTAACCAGGCTTATAACTTGTTAAAATACTGAATTGTCAAAGTTCATAACATTGCTGCAGTTTTATTTAGTCTCAAATGTACTGTGAACTGAATAAAGAAAAGAGCAAATAAAGTCAATTATAGTATAGGCAATATTTCTGGAATGGTTCCCCAGTTCATTCTTTTTAAAAAAACAGGATCTAAAGAGAGAGAAAAAAATATGGTTTCTGAAATCAAAAAAGTACAGTCTAGCAGGGGAAGGCAAATATACATAAGTGATTCATCCAGAGACGAATTACAAAGCAGTCTGTGAGCAAGTATAAAACTATTTAAGATATACTGTGCGGCTGCTGCAGCTATTGTGAGCAACTAACCACCAGCCATGAGCAAGCAGTGGTCCCTCTGTTCATCTCTAGGCTCCTTCTTTATATTTCCTCTTACCTGGAAAATTACTATTTTGGAGCACCATTTCCTACTAAACTAATACAAGAAACAGGAATGGATCTAAAACTTTACCTTGTCTTCCCCCTTTGAATCCTAAGTGTGTTTTATTTCTTAGTGCAAGTATCAACTCTATCATCATAAGCTAAAGCAGAGAGAGGAGATGAGTTTGGCAGGTCAGGTGGCCTTTCTTGGTGCTTCTCAAATCACTGTGTAGCATCAGCTTGCTTTCCTGACTTCTGATTCCACTTGCAAACAGCAAGACTTCTGAGAACAGAGAAGAGGCTCCTTCTGAAGAACCACATTGATGCATAAGGAATAGGAGAAAACTTGCTGCTCTAACCTTCCGATTTGGGACAACTTGCTCAGGCACAAACGTTAGTATGAGGTCCAACTCAAAATAGTTAAATAATGGCTTAATGGAATGTTTTTAAAAACAAAAAATGTGTGTAAACTATCCATGATAAAAAAAAATACCAAAATTCTTGAATCGAGTACCAGGATCAATATTCCTGATTTCTCCTTTGCCTCAAGTTCCAATAGAACTTGCACGGCAAGTTTACTAACAATTTTAAAAGATTGTTTTGATCACAATGAATTTTCTTTTATTAATTTTAACTTAAAAATATCTCATTAAAATGTTATTTTTATTAAGTATTTAGACTTTGTTGCTCCTTTAAAATTTGAGGTAAGTGGTTCATTTGACTCAACCTGGGCCCACTCCTGCTGTAAGATTATTGCTGATAAAAAGGAAAAGTAGAAAGAAAAGGTTCTGTGAAAGGACAAGATATAAATATAGTTTCTAACAATGTCATATCATTAAGACTGAGTTTTCCTGAAACGATAAAGTGATAAAAGTCAGAAAGAAAATAATAGGATAAGGATATAATTGTACATTTGGGAATTCTCATAGCCACAAGAGGGCATCAATTAAAAGTTTGAATAAGTATGCATTCCAAGAGAAAAATAGAAAAGGGCATGGAAAGAAAGGTACAGAACACTAAAGACTTACTCCGTGCAGTTATCAAGAATTCTAAATCTTTCTCTAGTGAGCACCCTAAGCATAGTAGATTCTTGAGCAGTGGCTTCAGCGTGCTCTCAGAGGGTTTTTGGAAACGCAAATTATTGAGTACACACCAGAGCTCTGTGTAGGGAGATCTGAGGCAGGACCTGAGAATTTGCATGTTTTAAAAGGTTCCAGAACACACAGATGCTTCTGGTCAAGGACCACAGGTAGATTCCATGAACTAGAATAAATAGCCCCTTCACAACAGAGTAAACTTAAAATTTTATAGAAGATAACTTATGGGAAAATCATGTACTTTTTTTATTACTATCAACTGTTCGAGAAAAAATGAAAGCAATTATTTTACCTCCCCTCCAAGACCACAGAGCAACGGCAATGCAGACAGCTGGCTCGAGCAAGATATTAGAAAGGGAGAGAAAAGCAGAGGTTAACTACCTGGCCCAAAGGCACTGAGGTTTGATTAAAGTAAAATCAGTCACAATGTAAGACAAGGAATGTGCACCTTTGAAATTCTAGGCCCAAGAATATTATTCTGGATTGCCTGATGAGGAAAGGATTTGGAGGCCTGGTGATTTCAAATAAGGGGAACAACCAGCTTCCTGGAAAATAAGTTTGATTAATACAACCAGGAAGAAACAGAAATCAGCTTGTACAACTGACATAGGTCAGAGCTCAACACAAAGCAGCCCTTACTGCCAGAAAGACTGAAAACTGTACCCTGTCACCTATGAATCTGTGGTCAGTGTTCCCAGTCGTTTGTGACTAGAAAAACTGGAACCACTTAAGAGCAGAGCAGCTCCCATTTGAATAAACCGTTAAAACTTGGGTACGGAACTCACGAGCCAGCAGAGGCTAGAAAATGGTACCATCCTCCATTTTCCTGTACCACACAAGTCTTGAGGTTCTTACAGAGTCCAAGGTCAGGAAGCCCTAAAAATAATTGAGTCTGACTTTTTTCCTGTCTTGGAAAATAAAAAATCCAAGATTTATTAATTTAATTTAACAACGTGAAGACACGTGGCATTTCTTGCTTTCCAAATGCTATGGACCAACTACTTTTTTTTTTCCAATTAGAGAAGACAAGTTGAGGCCAGACCAGCTTAATTCGTAGCCTTAGCTTGACACCTGTTGGTTTACAGAGTAAAATATGGAACCCAATCTCTCTCCCTCTCCATGTCCTAAGAATTTGCTAAAAAAAAACCATCAGTTCCAAGCCTGCTGCTTTTGGCATGAGGTGATACAACCTGTTTCCCATATTGCGAAGGGTGAATCAGCTGAGAATTACTTAAGAGTCTGGAGCATGCCAAGATGCGTATCGTGGCTAGAGATACGAACCTGATGGGACCTCAGCATGAGTGAGCTTCCTAACAGGTTTCCCCAGCTCCATTTCTAGATTTACACAATATGGAACAAGCAGATAATCACGGGATAATAAAATGACCAATAAATGGAAATAATTCAGCAAAAGCAGGGGTTCCAAACCAGAGGTGTGCAAGTCCTATGGTCTGAATGTTTGTACCCCTCATATTTCACAAGTTGCAACCTCCCCCCCAATGCAGTTGTATTAGACAATGAGCCTTTTGGAAGATAATTTGATTAGTGATCTTATGAAATAGGCCTCAACCCTCATGCCATACGAGGATCAGCAAGAAGGCAGCATCTGTGAACCAGCAAATGGGCTCTCCCAGATACTGAACCTACTGGTGGGGCCTTGATCTCGGAATTCCTGACCTCTAGACTTTTCAAAATAAATTTCTATTGCTTACGAGCTGCCCAATATACAGTATCTTGTTATAGTGGCCCTAATGAACAAAGGCAGCAGGTAACCAGTGCATTCTGCATTTGGCACGCCACATGCATGGGCCAAGTCTGACACATCATCTATTTGTGTAAATAATGTTTTATTGAAAGTAAGGCACATTCGTTTACATGTGTCCTGTGGCTGTTTTCATACTTTAATATCAAGGTTAATGTTGTGAAAGAAAGTGTATGACCTTCAGAGCTGAAAATACTATCTGGCAATTTGTATAAGAAAAAAAATTTAGAAAAATAGAGCAAACCTCAGAGGGTTCCAATTCATTAAGTTCTCCTGGATTATGATCCATTAAAATGTCATTTACATCTTAAAGGTCAGGCTATCTCAATGATGTCTGGTCATGGTGACCTCTATGGACAAATCTGGGAGAAAATGTCAATATCCCTGGCCATGTGAAATCTGAACATGGCGTCTCCATTTATAAAGTCTTTCAATCTGCTATTTTTTATGTTTAGATTTTAGTAATTAGTCTCAAACTTCAGATCTTCCTATTTGTCTGAGCCCCAAGGTGGACGAATTACTGTCATGGACTGCCAACATTTGCTCTGGGAAGCAACAAGTTGCTTTCAGGTCCTACCTTGCTTTCTTACACTTGTAAGATGAAGAAATTCACAAGTTTGTCCTCCCCATTCTGTGATTTTTTTTGTTTTTCTCCCTTGGAAATTTTCTCAGCAACAGTGGCCTAGTGGCCTCATCCTTTCCTTCAAAGTCTTCCCTATTAAAAACAAATAAACAAGGAAACAAACCCTGAAACTCCCAGTAAAATACAAAAAATATATGAAAGTTCCAGAACCATCAGCATTTAACTGTGGTAAATAATTTCTTTCTTTAGTCTCTCTCTTATTAAGGTGGAGACACAAATATAAAGAAAAAAAGCCCCATCAAGTTGACTAGTAGCTTTCTCCCCTAGCAGCTAGCTGTCCTGTGCTCAATCAATAATGCAGAAGCCCCACATCAAAATAAAGCAGAATGCTTAGTAAAGTGCAGATCTTCAAGCCCCATCATTGCCTTGTTGAGTCAGAATATCTGGAGTTAAGACACTTTCATTTTCAGTAATTATATGATCCTTTCATTGAAAGAAGTCTGAAAACTACTGCACCATACTGTGTGTAACTCTTCATTGCCTTTCTGTATTAGCCAAGAAACTAAAGAAACAGATATAACACAAGATATACAAATGTATAAGAAATTACAAGATTGGCTTACAGTGGTCAGCCAGAGTCAGATGAGGAAGTATGCAGGAAGTGTCTGCACACTGGAGGTTGAAGGATTCAATCCAAGGTCTGGAGTTTCCTGCAGTGTCCCATACAAATTCATAACAGGAGGTCGATGGGTCTGTGATGGAAGGTTGACGAGTCTACACCAGAAGGCTGAAGGATCCAAGGCAGAAGCTAAAGAGTCTACCCTGGAAACCAGGAGATAACATCCAAGCTGAAGGTGAAGACTGGAGCTCCTTCAAAGAACGGAACCCCATCCATCCTTCCTCATTTCCCTTTTATACTATCCAGGCGATGAGCCACCCTAGGGTGGGTCCTCTACACCCTAGGATGTAGAATTGCTAAGCTATTTTATTAAGCTTCTAAACTTCTCAAATTGGAACAATCAGTCAACCACTACAAGCCACCCCTTGTCTATATGGCAAGCAGACACATTTCTTTAAACCAGTCTCCAGACACAGAGACATGCACATAATTGTGCCTACCATGTTATAACTATCCTGCATACAAACAGAAACATACTAATTCCCTCACCAGAATAGAAGGTAAGTTTTCTTTGATTGATGCTTACTCTTATCATTTCATAACTTCAACATTGTTTACAGATTTACAATCCTTAAGAAGCAGTATTAAGTCTATCAACATTATATTACATTAGAACCATATTAAGGGAGAAGTAGTACAATTACAATCCTCTTTTCTGTAGCTGATCATGGGGTTGAAGCTGGTATTTAGAACTACTTTCTTCCACTAACCATTCTGTATTCCCTTGGCCTTCAGCAAGCACCTCAGCAGGTCTTGGTTCTTTCTCTGATGGAGTGACCCATACCTTCATTCTTGAAGGCTCTGGACCATTTGTCATCCTGCCTGTATTAAGTTGTTGTAGTTTCCCATTGACTTTAATAATAGGGCATGGTAGTACTAAGAGGAGCCCTAAGGGATCTCCTGCACTCCACACCTTCCTACTGGATTTGTACTTTGATGAGTAGCAACAGTAGGCTGGCCCGCTTCCAGGATCTCACTTTGCTTATTCTGGCTGGTGGTTAATGGTCCCCTGAGTTGCCACTGAGCTGACAAATTTCTCACAGCTTTCTGATGGAAAGTGGTCTTTGCATAATGTTTCAGAGCATACAAGGCATGTTTACATTTGTTTTCACACTAACTTCACAGAGCAATGCTGTGAGGTAATTATTAGTATGTTTCAGGAAAGTTGCTTAATTTCCTTAATTATAAAATGAGAACTTTAATATAGCCTATATCAAAAGATTGTGAGAATTCATTAAGTGAAATAATGTACTTAAAGTTTATAGCATGTGGGAAGTGAATAACATGTCAATAATAATTATTAATTTCACATAAGAAAATTAAAGTTCAGAAAGTTTATCCAATACATCAGCTTATCCATTATATCTTATAAGATGACAAGAGCAAGGTTTGGAACCCAATGCTTTTTGAAGTAAGTCTTTTTTCTACCCAGAGGTTGATTTATTACAGAACAAATAAAAAGCAAACTGCAGAGCCCTCAATTGCATGAATCTCTTCCAATGTTCTTAGAGAGACTTAGCAATATAGTCACATGGTTATATTTTTTATAATATTTGAAAAGTTAGATAACTTAATTACAGCTAGCACAGAAAAAATTTTTCCAGACCTGTTTGTCATGCATACCCATCTTTGTTGGTATTTGAGTGGCTGCAGCATTTTAGAGTTGTAGTTACAGAAAATTGAATCGGGAGTACTTTTTAACACAGGTTGAAGTCACCACTGTGTATAGTTACATGATTACTAGCAGTCTCAAATAGACTTGTTTTCCAAAAATAATCATACTGATCATTTTCTCATCCCATGTGGGATAGTGGCATAAAGGTTTGCAGACTAGAGTTCGTAGTATATAAAAATGTACCGTCGTGCATAGCACTAAAAGTATATGCAGTGGAAATGAAACTACTTGTGAATTGTATGGAACCAGAAGTCATGCCATACAAATTCTTACTGACGAAAACAAGCAAAATTATAAATGGCAGTTTCAGTTCTTACTAATAAAAAACACAAGTTATTTCTTGTCAGAAATACATATAATCATATGGTATACACGGTATGCACAAACATAAAGCTTCCATAAAGTTATTTTTCCTCTTTTTTGATAAAAATGGCCCAAAATAGAATTTATGAAAATCCCTTAATTTGTATGTTGCAAAAAAATGTGGCAGTACTGAAATGAAACAAGTTAGTGTAGACTGACTATGTGTTAGTCACATGATTTATACATTTTCCCCTC
>RJWT010046515.1:0-11455 GCA_004365215.1 Cuniculus paca | reverse complement strand
AGTATTTCTTCTAGTCAGCAGCGTTTCCTGCCAGCATGGCAGCCTCCAGGGCAAACTCAGAGGTGGAAGAAAGTGCAGTCTTAGCAGGTTGCTCTCAGAGCCCTTCCCTAATGGGCTGTTCCTCCCCAGCAACCTTCCCGCAGGATGCTCTCACCACTTGTCAGAGGGCCATTTGGCACCTAAAACCCTGAGCTGTCCAAATCGCCAGGAGCTCTACAGGTCTCTCCAGCTTCCTCCAAACAACAGCACAAGTAGCAGCAGCGTCAGGCTGTGGAGGTGCAGAGCAAAGCCAGCCATACCTGGGCCTCTGGCTCCCCTTGCAAGCCACCCACCGGAAGGAGACGTGGGCAGCCTCTCCCTCCCTTACTCTCTGGCAGGATCTCTTCAAGCCACTTCAAAGTCTTGCCAAAGACGGCTGTTTTCACTCCTGATAACCTGCATCTGATTAGCAAATGGGGTTTATAGTAGTTATGGCTGAGACTAATTGAGAGTGTGCCCTGTGCCAAGTACTATTCTAAGAGCTATACATTCTCTGATCCTCAGGACCCTATTTTTATCATCTTCATGTTACCAATAAGGGAACTAAGTAGAGACACATCTAAGTAATTTGCTCAAGGTCACAAATGCCAGTGACCCCCATGGCAGAACATGAAACAGACCAGGTCATCTGACTCCAGAGCCAGCAATTTATTTTCAAACATCATCGAAAAATGGAGAGTACAACAAACCCTAAGAGTCAGGGGAAAATGTATATTATTGGTCACAAACCAAATGCATCAATGAAGCAAGGATTATAGTCACTCTTCCATAAACTGCTTTTTACTCAAGAGATTTTTCCCACTTAAGAGCTAGAGCAGAACATTCAATGAAGTGGGTATTTTATTTATTTTATTTTATTTTTTAAGTACTGAAGACTGAACATGGTACTAAACTACATCTCCAGCCCCTTCCAATTGTTTTATTTTGAGATAGGCTCTTACTCAGTTAACTGTTACACTCAAACTTGCCATCCTCCTGCCTCAGCCTCCCTTGAATAGCTGGAATGACAAGCATGTGCCACCACATCAGGCTAAAGGAGCAATTCTGTTGTGAATATAGAAATGTCACTGAATTACAAACATGAAAAATGGTTAAAATGGAGCTGAGGTATATCTCAGTGATACAGTGCTTACCTAGCATGCTGTAGGCCTTGGATAATTTTATATATATTTAACCATAATACATATAAAGAAACATTTCTACATATACACTTTAATATTTATCTCTCCTCCCACCCAACCTCTTCTCTATAAAATGATTAAAATCAAAACCCTGTCTTCAGCCAAGCATCTCAAGACTCTTCTATTATTTTTTTAAAAAGAAAAAAAAAATCAAGCTAATCAAAGTAAAAAGACCAGCAGCAGCAGTAAGGCAGCCTGGTATAAAGGTCTAGGAGATCAGAACACACAGTCAGCACTTCCAGAGGCACCCAGCGCCACCAATGCTGTCCTCACGCTGCCCCAGAACATGAACAAAACCACTTACAATCCATCAACTGTGGAACTGCCCAGAAGCTCTGGGTGCATGGAGAAAAGTGGGAGCTCCCAGGGCTGGCTCAGGACCCCATCTTAGGAGGAAAGGCTACTGCTCCCTCAGGAACTGGCCCCAGGCCCTGGTAGAGGGGTCTCAGAAAATCACCTGCACAGATCAGCAAAGCATCTCAGAAGAGAATAGTGAAACACTCAGAGGAACTCTCTGTCCAACCAGGGCTGCGACTCCAGTAATCAAGTTCTTTTTGTTGACTAAGATGGCAAATTAACTGTTACTTTTAGACCATTCCAAATGACCACCCAGGACAGAAGTGAAGCAATGCTGAGAAATCATGTGCAAAAGACCGTGTAAAGAAAAGCTTGTCCTGAAAAAGTTCTAAGAAAGTCAACCATTTTGAAGCACAAGTCTATTTAGTGCTTCTCAGAGGAAAAGCAACAAAGGTAACAGCACTGCTAGAATTACAGAAATAGATACTGCAAAGACTAGAACTTCTGGAATGAAAAGCTCATCAAGGTTGTTCCATTCCCTAGGAATGCTCGAGCCAACATTTCCATAATTCACCTTTTATTGTCTGTTTAAAAATCAAGGTTACAGTCTGTGCTACCAATGAACTACTAAAGAAAGAATTTGGGGTGCATTAAAAGGAGAGGTAAGAAACAAAGATTACTGAAGTTGAAGCATATAAACAGATTAAAAGGCCTCACAAGAGCAGTTGCTTGTAAAGGAAACAAAACCTGAAGTCTACTAACCCAAGGATATAAGATGAAAGAATTTAATAATTTCACATTTTAACGCTTCTTTAAGTATGAAGCTCCCTTCAACCAATTTTATGTCTTTTCTAGATTATGTATACACTTCTGAACCAGATTACTCATAAAACATTGCAAGTTCTCTATTGTTCTTTTATAACACAAAGAACAACAACGCAACAAAGACAAAACTTTATTTTTAGGTTTAGAAAATCCTGTCTTTGCTTTTCTAAAACTGAAGTCAAAGAAATGAACCTGCTCCTTTTGGATTTTAGTAAACCTATTCTTTCCTAATGCTGGGGCCCAACCTCCACCCAGAAGGAATAAAAGAAAAAGTCCTCAGAGCCCCATACCAAGCTGGAAAGTTAAAACACACAGGCTTTCCTTAGCTTTCTGCTCAGGCACTTCCGAGCCTCCTGCTGGCCGCAGTTCACACTGCCAGAGCCCTATCATATGACAACTGCCTTATGGCGACAGAGCTGCAGAGCCTGTCAACTGGTATTCATGCTGAAACTGGTTCAGTGTTTAAACTACTAACTTCTTGTATGTAATGTTTAAGCAAAAGCACTTAACCACAAGTTCACTCTTAACCACTCAACTAGCATTAAACACTAAATGGAAATGGATTTGTAATTCCTTATAAACATTAAGCCTTTGCAAAACCCTATTCCAGCCATTTGATTTTTCAATAGCAGGGCTTCTACCTAGGACATCTCCTTTAGTTTGGAAAATATGACATGAATTTAAAAATGTAGAAAAATCACCTCTCACAGCATGAACGTGAGAGAAAAGACTAAAGTAGAATAAGCAGGTGGTTATGTTCTCAAACTCCTCCCGTAAAATTTTTTCCATCAAATTAGCCAACCATAATTAACAATGCTGTTACTGCAAACACAAGGAGATCCTGCAATTAATCCCCCTAAACTAAGATCTTATTCACTGGTGTACAAACGTGGTTAACTCAAAATATTATTTTCAAAAGACAAAGTTTCTATGTTCATACTAATCATTAACTAAATAAACACATAATGGCTACATGTAAATTTTAGTCCCGACCCTATGAATTCTATGGAAAACTCCAGTGGACATCATCAGTCAACTTTTGTCCCTACCTCTATGTTTTGGGGACAGAAGATAAATATGATACTGGAGGAGATCACTGTTGGCTGGAAAAAGCAGCAATGGAAATAAGTAAGCACCTTACAAACTCTTACTCAGACTTCAAAATCCGACTTCCTTAGCCCTCCTAGCAGTCACTGTCTGGCTCCCCCAGAACTCGCTCATCACAGACCAACAGACTCCTCTGAAACTCTTGTCTCCTAGTATCCCGAATTCCTTGAGGTCAGGGAGCACCGCATATTAATTTCTGTATTGCTACCACTCAGCACCAATGCTTGGGGCGCAGTAAACCTTCAAGCCTTACTGAGCAAATAAAAACTATGGGGCTATGTACATGAGATGTTAAAAAGGGGGGGGGGGCTAGAAGTAGCCTCAATCTCCAGTCCGGGAAGAACCAGGAGGCTTCTCAGAAGATAGGCTGGCCTTGGGAGCCGAGACTCCCAACACAAAGGCAGCTGGGGGCTACAGATGTAGCTCAGTGAGTCTGGGAGAATGTGGCCAGAACAGCAGGAGATTTAGGGTACAATCACTGAAGAACATGAGAGAAGCCGTACAGGTTGAGGGCCAAGGGGCTTACCTTCCAGGCTAACAGGGCAATCATTGAGGTCTCAAGGCTGTGAGAAGCCTCTCAAGTTACTTAATCCAGCCAGTGGCATGAAGATTCATCCCTTGACAGTCTGTAGCCAAAAGTCTTGAAAGACCTGGGTTTTCAAAGAATTTTGTCTGCAGATGCCTATAGTTACACCAGGTTATTGTCCTGCCCATCATTTTCTCCTATATATGTACATTTCAGTCAGTGTCATTTATATGGAAGCCAGTGATAAAGACTCATTTAAACACTCATTTAAACTCATTCAAATCTTTTAAAAGGTGTGAAGATTTTTTATAGTGAAATGGAGAAAAAAAATTATGATAAACACCTCCAATTCCTCTTTCACCCCTGTCGCTAAATAGCAAGATTTACAGCACAGCAACATCTCATTCCAGCACCAAGGTTAGAAACTGAGGGCTCGCTCCCTAAGTGACAGGACTCTTAACTCAGTGATTCAGTAGGGAAGAGTCTAAGTGAAGGGATGACAGGAATCTCCAGGCCTTTCACGTGCTTAAGGAAAAGTAATGCCAGCTTCTCGCCGGTTCACTTTGCCAGGTATTTAAAAATGCAAGATAAAGTGATACGTGTGCACCGACTGGAAGGCACCGAGAGGCAGGCAGCAGATCGAGGACGGCCTCGGGTTTCACTGGAGCAGGTCGGCCCTGGACCAGCGCGCAGCATCCGGCCGGCGGGGGCGGGAGGCCAGGGCGCCGGCCCCGAGGCTGAGCCACGCTGCGGGCGGGCACCCCGTGGCGGCCGCCAGGAAGGGAGGACAGCATCCTCCCAGCCCGGGAAGCGCGGGGCCTCCGCGGCTCTGCGCGGCCCACTTCCTCGCGGCGACAGGGTCTCGGCGAGAGGCGGGGCCGCGACCGCGCCCGCAGGGTCCCCCAGGACGCAGCCCGCGGGACGCCGGCAGCCAGGGCGGCGCCCCGAGACCCCACCCCGCCGCCTGCCTCCTTCCACGTGGCCCGGCCCCGGCTGCGGCCCGGCGCGGGGAGGGCGGGGTGCGGGTGCGATGCGGCGGCGGCGATGCCGGGTCCCCGCGCCGCGCCCCGGCGATCCGGAGATAAAAGTTTGCAGCATGCGGCTCGTCCGCAGTGCGAGTCACATCCGCCGCGCCGCCCGCCGCCGCGCCGGCGCGCAGAGAACCAGCACACACACCGAAGGTTTTTAAACAGAATAATAAACTGGGGGAGCCGGTAGGCCCCGAAGCCGGGCGCCCGCGAGCCCCGCAGCCCGCGCCCCGCGTCCCGCGCCCGGCCGGCCTCCGCGCTCACCGATCACCTCCTGCAGCTCGTACGCGTCCCTGCAGATGGGCCAGCCCACAGCCTGCGCCGCGGGCGCCGGGGCCAGGGCCGGGGCGGGCGCCGCTGTCACCGGGGCCGCCGCTGTCACCGGGGCCGCCTGCTGGGGAAGCGGGACGTGCACGGGCGAGACGCTCGGCTCCGCCATGATGCCGCCGAGGAGAGCGCAGGGCCGCGCGCGCCGACCTCCACTCGAAACTTGCCCGCCTCGCCGCCGACACCTCGCGGCCGGCGCACGCCCTCCCCGCCCGCCCGCCCTCCGCGGGAGCCAGCCGCGAGGGGAGGGAGCGAGGAGGCCGAGGCGGGCGGAGGGAGGAGGCGGCGCCGGCGGAGGCGGGGACAGCCGCGAGGGGCGGAGGCGGCGGCCGCCGAGCTCGCCCAGCCGCGCTGGGCCCCCGCGGGAACCGCCGCGCCTCGCGCGCCCCGCCTGCCGCCCGGGCGCCTCCCCGCGGGACCCGGCCGCCCGCGCGCGCTTGCGGCCCGCAGTCCCCGCGCCGCGCCCCGGCCGTCGCGCTCTCCGGGAGACGCCCGGGGGACCCGAGGGCGCGGTCGTTGAACGGCCGCGGGGCCTGGGCTGCTGGAGCCTCCCTGGCCGGGCGGGGAACCTGAAGTTCATTTACAAGTTAGGGAGCGAGGCACCTGCACCGCGTGCGGTTAAAAAATAACCTGATTTGTAACTTTCCGGCGCTTTCCCTGCCAATAGCCCTTTCCCACCTTGCCTATTCTAATCTCAGTCTATTTTTTTATAAGTGAAATTTGATCCCTTAAATCCCTGGCTAGTCACACGTCCTTCGTGTGTTCAAAGCCGCCGGGATCCCAAGGAGGTGAAGTAAGGGGCTGAGAAGTTAGACTAAGGATGTCGGAGAGGGCTGGGGGTGCAGCCGGTGGCAACGCCCTTGCCTGGCAGGCCGAGGCTCTGGGTTCGGCCTCCAGCGCTGCCAGGGCGAGGATGGGGAGTCTTTAGCAGCTTGCTTCAAATTCCATGCCCTGCACGTGAGATGGTAACCGGTTAAGACAGAGGCCAGACACCAGGCGTTTCCTTGACAGAACAAAGAATTCACTGAGGCATAAATAAACTGCACTGAAAAGTTTTAATTAATTGCTGCTTTTCAACACCCCCCCAATTACCTCATCCTTAAAATTGCTATGGTGAAACCATTGATCTTTCTAATTATAGATGTCATATTTAACATTCAATGTTCCCTGTGTTCCCTCCTAGAGATGACCAAGATGGTGCCATTCTTGCTTTGAGCTAAATCCGTGCAGTGAACTAATGGTCATCTTGGTCATTTGGCCGATTATCCTGGCTGGTTCTCTCGATGAAGACTACTCAAGAAATGAGTAAAGAATAATGAGCCTACAAAACTCTTAAGAAAAAATCGCGACTTTGTCTACAATTTTATGTGCAAAGATCTCCTTAAAGGGTTTTTTTTTTTTGAAAGATAACTCAGAAGAAATTAAGAAATTTACTAGAAAACATTAATAAATGTATATAATGTCCGAGAGCATTATGGAACAGTCGGGATAAAGACACTACCAGTCTCCCATCTTTGAGATGAAATTTATACTTAGCTAAGAAAACGTACATTCTTTTATCTGCAAATGCTTGACAAAAACAGGTATTGATTTTAATGTCTATCAGAGATAGACTCCTTTATAAACAAATAAATTCTAAACCTCTGATAACCAGGGGATCCCTTTCTGCATGCCACAGGGCTCACCTCTTCAAGACCTGCTCCCATCCTACCCCCAAGACTTCAAAGAACTGTTTTTAAGGGAAAAACGAAATGAATAAATAAGTGGGGTCTCTATTTTGTTATGTCACATCAGTTTCCAAACTCTGAAGTGGTATTGGAAAGGTTGGGAAAGTTCTTGGGACTTGTAGGAGAACATGATGCTTTTGAGACCAATATCACAGATTTGAGTCAAATAGGGATCATTTACTCTGCCACCAAGAACAACTGTTCTGTAGTTAACGGACCAGATATCTGTTCCCAGCTGACTGCTTTCCCAATGCTACTGGGATGACCCAATCACCTCCTATAGGTACTGTTGCATTAAGGATTAGGTTTCAACATACAAATTTTGAGGGTGTCCAAACATTCTGACCAGAACACAGAGAAACAAACCTCTACAACAAAAGAGAATTATCTAGCACAGAATTGTGCTGCCACTGAGAAACCCTGACACATAATGAAGCTGTCGTTTACACGCTACTTTAAAAACATAAAGACCCTTATTTTTCCCTTCCATGTTTTAAAGTCTCCTAAATGAATATGTTCTTTATGTATTAAAATACATTTTGTTTATACTTTAAAGACACCTCACCCCATCTTTCAATTTAAATCTAATAATGGATTTTCATGGAAAACTGTGTATCAGTTGATTACCTCTTAAATATATGTATTTCCGAGCTTTAAGTACTACTTTACCCAATTGTTTATGGAAACATTAACGTGCAAATCAAATCTAATGCTTTTATATAATTTTAAAATATTTTTTCCTGTTCTAATCTTCATGTAGAAAACTAATGCCAAAAGCCACTGAGAGCAGACATTCTTCTTTAAACTGAGTTACTGGTCGGTAAGAGATGGGTCCTTTCCTGAGTCATCCATCTTGCAAGTTGACATCCTGGTAGCATTTGGAAAGCGGTCGGCTAAGGACAGATATCTGGGCTGTGACTATGGAACACTTGTTCTTTGTGGGAGACTAAATGATCTGCGTTTGTCTCAAATCTGTGATATTGGTCTCAGTAGCATCATGTTTTCCTACTTGGTCCCAAGAACGTTTCCCAGCTTCCTATTCCCATTTCATGACATGAAAGTCAAAATATAAATGCATGTCACAAAATAGAAGTCCTATTCATTTGATTTTTTTTTTCTTTTCTTTTCCCTTAGAAACAGTCCTTAAAAGTTCTTTGGGGTAGGATGACCGCAGCTCTTGAAGAGGTAAGCGGGTGTTGCTTCGAATAAAAAGCTCCCTTGTTTGTGGGATAGTGGGATATACGCTGTCATAAAAAAGACCTGAAGAAAGCTAGGGGTTGTAGCTCAATGATTGAGTGCTTGTCTAATATGTTCAAGGCCATTGGTTTGATCTCCAGTATGTAAAAGAGAAAAAAAAAAAGGAAAATCTCTATCTTTTCTCTCCCCACCCCACCCCCCGCTTCCTCCCTCCTCTCTCTCTCTTGTACACTGGAGGTCAAACCCAAGTTCTCCCACTTAATGCACTCCTCTACCAAGGACCAATACATCTAAAACCACCCCAGGGAACTAGTTCACCCCTCCCCCAAGAGAAATAAGCTAGAATTCACCAGCTATGAAGCAGTGACTGGGTCTTCATGAGATACCCAACTTGCTAGTGCCTGATTTTAGACGTTCCACCTCCAGAACTATGAGGAATTAATTCCTGCTGTTCCAGGTTTCCCAGTCTACAGTATGTTGTTAGAGAAACCTGAACGAACTAAGACACCCTGGCCTTTACTCACTAGACACCGGTAACACCCCCTCTCCTGAAGTTGTAACTATCAAAAATGTCTCCAGATATTGTCAAATGTCCACTGAGAGCAAACTATGGATTTCGGGACATGAGGTATACAAAATCATCATGTCTTAAACGTGTTTTTGAAGCAGGTATCTGCTTTACAAGAAGCTTTCACAGGATTCATTCACTTATTCACAAATGGGGCCAAGACCTTTACAAAAAAGTGCTGGATTCAAATCTTGCCTGCAAGTTTCTTTTAAATCTCTGATTTTAAACTTACTTACCTGTGAGTTTCAATTTACTGATTAAAAATAAAGTCTAATGAAGACTTCTACTCAGATTGTTATCACATAATTTGTGCATAAAGGATTTCGGGTAATGACTGACCCACAGTAGTGAAACCTTTACCACCACCATCATTATTCCCATCTGCCAAGATTTATAATAAAATATAGAGGACAAACATAGATGCTAATGTCTACGAGGGAAGAAATTTTTTTTGATTTATTGATATAGTTTAATACTTATGATAATAGTCTCTGCCATGAGTACACACAGGAAATACGTGTTAAATGAATGTAACACTTTTTTTTCCAGCATCAAGGATTTAAAACAAGCCCGTGCATATGCTAGGCAAGAAATCTGTCACTGAGCTACATCCCAAGCCTTGTAGCAGTTTTTAAATGTTGAATCCAGATGCAGGGGTCTGTGCCTGTAAACCCAGGCTACTCAGGATGGTGAGGTCAGAGGATCAAGAATTCGAGGAAAACATGGGCAACATTAGTGAGACCCTATCTATACCCTCCCAAAAAAAGATATAAAAACATGCCTTTAGGTATCAGAATGAGTCAGCAATATCAAGCTTGGATCAGATAGGAGGGAACTGGAAGGAGAGAGACCTATTTGGAAGCCACTGCAAAAGTCAAGTTAGTGGTTGTCAATTAAGCTGCAATATTGAAGATAATTATGAGGGGGTAGATTTGAAAATTATTTAATAAGCAGAGAAATGGAACTTGATGACAGATGATATTCCTTTAAAAGTCAAATTGTTCCAATGTATTTTTAAAGGTAGATTAAATAAAAGCAATTTATAAAATGTTTTAGAAATTCGTATCTTGAAAGAACAGAAGGTTCTCTGATGGACAGATGGTCTTTTGCCCATGGCTAACTTGTAATCTGACCCAAAAGTCACTGCCATGGGATGGTGAGAAATAGCCAGATGTTTTAGGGTAGGAAAAAAATCAATCACCATATTTTCTATCACTGGTCTCTCCTACTTACCATTCTAGTAACTCCGTTTGAGAGAAAAAATGTGTGAAAAAACTGAATTCTGACTTGAAAGAGTGCTTCTAAAAACAAGGATCAGGCATTATTTGAGTTAGGGTGATGGCAGAGCATAGTGGACAGGACATGGGCTTAAGTCAGACATAGCTGGGTTTGAATCCTTGCGCTACACTTCCTAAGCTTTCTAAGATTTTGTTTTCTTAAATTAGAGTCAATCCTGCCAGGCCCCTAGCTAATCCACAGTACACACTGCAGTAGTACAGTGGTGACCCCAGGAAGGACTCGGAGGTATCCCAGGAGAAAGCTAGGGCCCCCACACTGTTGGAGAATAAATTTCTGTTGTTTGATGCCACCCAATTTGTGCTACTAGATAACAGCAGCCCTAGGAAACTAAGACAGCAGGATTATGGGATTTGTTGTTTAGCCAACTGTGTTTTATTTGGACTGGCTTTAGCAGTGAGCACTAATGAAAATTAGCCATTGCTTTGGAACCACCGCTCTACCAAGGCCTAGACTTTCCACTATGACTGTTCTTAATGTTATTTTATTTACTTATTTATTTTTGGTACTGATGATTCAACCCAGGTCCTCATGCAACTAAGAACAACTGAATTAAGCTCCTAGCTTTTTAATATGATTTTAAATGAAAAAGAAAAACTGAAAATATAATGAGTATCTGGAGCACTTCTCAGGAGAGGTGTCAAATGTCCACCTGAAAAGTGCATTTCAAGAATATATTAATCTCAGTAGGAAAAGAGAGGAAAAACATTGCTATTATAATTCAGAAAAAATAGTTATCATAATCTAAAAGTACACTTTGGTTTAGTATAATCATTCTATGTTTTTTATATCTTTTTTGACATGTTAGTTTGTATGCTAATCTGTATGTATGAGAATTAGCTTTATAAGGATTTGTAAGATAAATAAATGAATCTGATGCTGAAAAAGGGAGGCAAGAGGAAGGGGAAAGAAAAGAATTGAGACATGTTATGTACATGCGCCAGTTCTCCACAATAAATGTAATCATTATGTACTGCAAATATGTACTAATCTAAAAAAAAAAAGAATATATGCATCTCTCAAACTTTGAAGACAAAGCCATCTTATATGTAACATAATGATAGAAGTGTCACATACTTTCCACTAACAAGTTTATGTGAACTATTATCCAAGCTGGTATGATTCAATTTTATTAGATTTAACACAATTTAGTGTTAAAGTGTCATTAGTACCTAATTCCTAGTCATAAATGGAGAAACTTAAACCTATAATAAACTGAAATATTACAAAAACACTGCTTTTTAAATTCATGACATGTGTTTAAGGGATTATAATTTAAAATGTATTTTCATTCATTTTTCAACCAGCTTTTGAATTTTCTATTGCACTTTGTATTA
>RJWT010046514.1:0-11445 GCA_004365215.1 Cuniculus paca | reverse complement strand
GTTTTTTTTTTTTTCCCTGCTTCTTTGTTCAAAATGGTTGATTAGATTCACTTTCCAGGGCTGCTGTCCATTGTAAATGAAATAATTAAAGTAAAGCAGTTAGCAAGATGCTGGATACATAATGAGTGTTGTGTGTGATGGTCCCCTAGTCACCCTTAGGGAGAACTTTGAAAAATGAGTAGAAATTTTGACAGTTCAAAAAAAGTCTAAGAAAAAGGCATTTCAATTTACAAAACTATTATAATTGAATAAGTCAAGCAAAGGAAGCCTTGGAATTTATTAAATTTTCATGAAAACTATTCAGGGGACTTAAATAACCCTTTCATGTGGCTTAATCACCATGCAAAAGACCTGGGTTTCCCCTTTGCTTATTTGTTTCTGCTCATTTTCTTTTGGCTCCTTTTAGCTTTGCTTTGCTCTTTCAACAACCACCTTACTCCCCGCACCCATGTAACGGTGATCAAACCCAGGGCCTCATGCATGTAAAGTGCTCGACCGCTAAACTAAAGCCACGCTCCTTTTTTAAAAAACTTTTTTTTACTATTGAAAAATAGTTGCTATTCTTTGAACTATCATTATTTTTCAAGGTGGAAAGTATAAAAGTTAAGAATGCAAATTTTCTGAGTTTCAGCACAGTCTCATAGGAATTAAGAGTGGAAGGGACACGGTTTCAAATTTAAAACAGGGAGAACAGAGTTATTTGCTCCACTGAGACATCATATACAAAGGAATTAGGATAATGTCTACTTTGTGGCCTCTTAGGTACTTTATATGGAATACTGTGATTTTTCACAACTGCAAGGCAGGAATTAGTCTCATGTCTCAAAGATGAGAAAAATAAAAATCAGAGGCTTCCTAGACTGACTGGAATCAAGATTTGAACCCAAGCCTGATTTCAAAGGCCATAGTCTTTCCTGTATACTATCTTCTTTCTCAGAGCCTCTTGGTTTTCTCCAGTCTCCCTTCTTTAGCCTTATAGTGATGATTGCAGTCTTGGAGGGAAATTTTATTTAAGAGACACCAAAGCTATTTGATAGGTTATAAAAGCATATGAAAAACACGAGTTCCAACAGATTCTCATGATGATTAACACTGAATTAATGGAGTTCGCTCTTCAAATTGTCTTGTTTTTAATAGCCCAGCTCATGTGACTGATTTCTTCCTATTTATTTTTTAAAAGTTTAGTCACACAGTAAACAAAATTATCAACATGTGGAAAAACATGGAGAGTCTGTCCTTCACACTTAGGAGGGAAAAAATGTATTGTTTTGAGAATTTTACAATAGTTGCACATATTTCATACACTTGTTTCTTTAAAGCAACTGTTCAGCCTGCATGCTTTTTAGGCGGGCAGCTGATTTAAATGTTGGTATGTATTCTTTAATATTTCTTTTTAAAAAATACTGCAAGTTCTATTTGGAAGGCTCAACAATTTTTTAGCTAACTGTAAACAATTCAGAATACAACTGTAACTAGAATGACTTCTCCAGAAGGGATTTCTTTGCTTATAAGATGGTTCAAGTGCAATAGTACAATTGCTTATTATTTTTCATTTAAGAAGTGCTTCTCTCTAGTGTTCTGATACGACTTTACCATTGTTGCCTATACACACTACTGCTGCTACTGCTACTATATCTACTGTAGATACTTCTGAGATAATTTCTTTCTTCTGGGGAAGATGATACTTAAATGTTGAAAAGGGAGAGAAAGATGTTAGAATTTTTTTCTAGAATTATAGAATATTTGTTGTGAGACTCGTTTTAGAGAACATTTATCTAAAGAATTCATTTATAGATAAGGAAACTGAGTCTTGGAGAGATCAATTTACATCGCCTAAATCACACAGTTGGATCATCATGGAGACAGGATGTGAATCCATTTTTCCTGATTTTCAGGTTAAGATAGGTTAATTTAACAAAGAAAGCAAACCTAATTTCCTTATTTATACTTTTATGGCCAAGACTTTTCTGTGCCTATTACATGCCTTCAACTTTTTTTTAAAAAATCTTTCCTCAAATCTAATCATAAGGTGACCTGATGCTTCTTCCTAGTGGGAAAATTTGTGTCCAAAATGCAAAGGAAGTCACTGGGAGTGGGATTGCTTAATGCAAAAGACTAATACTTAGAAGGAATGTTAACAGCAACAGAAGAGAGGTTTTTTTTCAATTTTAAATTTAAATTAATTTTTGGTTTTTTCAAATAGGGTCTTGCTATATAGTTCAGGCTGGCTTTGAAATAACCATGTAGCCCAGGCTGGTCTTGAATTTGGGGTGATCCTCCTGCCTCAGCCTCCTGAGTGCTGGGATTATAGGCATGCACTATCATGCTGGCAAAAGAGGATTTTTTGGTTTTGTTTGTTTGTTGGTTTAAATTAATTAGTTGGGAGAGGGAAGAGCTTAGTTGGTACAGCAATTCTCAACCTTTTAAATAACCATCTAGACTACTATTAACCACTTATAACCCTTCAACTACTTGTGTATAAAGTCAGGTTTAAGTTTTACAGTAAAAATTTTTAAAAATAAAAATGGGACAATCCTATTATTTCAGGATTTCCCCCTAAACCTGTAAGTAAACTAACATTTTCATGGCTCTGTATGGGTTAAAAGGCACGCACACATCCATTATCCTCTTTGGGCCTTAAACGACCATGTGAGTTCAGTAAGGTAATCTGTGTTACAGTTTAGAGGAAAAAAAGGTTTAGAATTACAGAAACTTATTCACAGTTAACTCAAACCTAAGTATCTCTAATTCTATAAATCTCATATACAATGCATTTTGCCGCTGTATTTTAGAAATTGTGGAACTTAGGCCAAAGCTGTTAAATTTATATTTGTATCATTTTAAGACACTATTTTCTAGGTGCTTTGCCAAGTGGGGGCAGAATATGAGGCACAAGCATACGTTCTGGGTAGAGCTCAACTGGTTTAAGATGGTTCCACTATGATAGTATACAGCTGCTTCTTTTATCTTTATGAAGGGCTTCTCTGTTACACACACACACAGAAACTCACTTGACAAGAAAGCTGGCGTGTGTAAGAAAGTGGGCTTCCTAATTTTGAACCCGTGTGTGTCTTGCCCATCCAATCACAGGATCTTCTGCCCCAGTTCTCCATAGGGCCTGGAAGAGCAAAGCCAAACAAGTCTTCTTCAGACAGCTGTGCCCACCAAAAACAAGGGAGAGAAGAGATGGGGCCGAATTACTCATGCTCCGTTAATTTTCCCAAACACAGATAAGTCATTTTCCTCTTGGTCAGAGAAAACGAGGCAGGAGAGGGGAGTCCCTATGAGGGGGAAGGTATGTTCTGCCCTACCATCAGTAAAGATTAAATGACTTAATGCAAGTGAAACACTTAGGGCTTGGTATACAGTCACTATTTGATTAATGGAAGCTCTCTTAATTAGAAATCTACACTTTCTTTTCTGGTTCCAGCTCCTCCATTAACTGTGTGATTCAGGGCAAGAGACCACATCTGTCTTCTTTGCTGATAAATCTTCAGACCAAGACCGGTGCCTTGCATAGTACCTGAAAAAAAAATGATGATGATGATGTTTATTGGGTAAATTAATTACCCTCACTGAATTTGTTTCTTCAGCTATAAGGAATTTGGTCTTGACGGCATTTAAGTTTCTTCTTTGTTCTAATGATCCGATTCTATAAAAGGAGAACTCAGCAAGTCTGATGCACCTCTGTGGTCTTTTTGGCTTTAAAAATAGATAAAATGGTTTGCTGCTAGCATTGGCATTTAGCTTCGTGTACTGAATTCTAATATTCAGAAAGGACAATTCACTTAGAATAGTAACATATGTATAATTCTCCATTAACATTTGCTTTAATTTGTTCCTACTGTAAATATTCTAGTCAATTTTAATAATAGTGTTAGTATATGCTTCCATTCCTTATCACTTTAAAAAAAAACTTTCATTTTGGTGTGATAAAATGCTCGTCTCCAGAATTTAAGTGTCACAGCTATGCTACTGTAAGGTGGCGTTTTCACTTTAAAAGTTTGACTTTCAGGGAAAAAATTCAGTGTTACCATGCTTCCACATAGTTGTTGTAGAAAATACTTCCCTGCCTACTGATAGAAGAGCAAAACTATTCTCCAGTTGTTATCATATCACAGATGAGAAAATAGGGTTAAACGGTAATATGCCTAGAACAAAGCTAGTAAATTGCCTACCCTACCCCTGAGCACTTTTTAAGGTGACTTTGTATTAAGGTGTTGGTACCCATCACCATAGGCTCCATTGTCCATTGTGCATCTAGAAAGCTAATGAGCTCCTAAAAGGGCATACACAAAACATAATAGAATTTGGAACTTCTTCATTAGAAAATATAAAAGTTTTTATTTATATTGACTAGCAAAAGAAAATATCCTTAAAAAAAAAAAAGGCCCCAAAAGGCACAATGAAAAATACGGCATTAAGTGAATGAACTCAGCAACTCTGAGAAGGTTTTTGACTCAGATGTTCTTTATGCCCTGCTGTTTCAGTTTGGAGTCTAAAAGACTACCTACTTTGTGTCTGACTTATTTTCCTGTCAGACAGGAACTGGAATTTGAACTTTGCTCTCCAAAAGCCAAAGGCCAACTAATTTAGAAAGAGACTCTCAAAATCAATGATGGTTTCTTCTAGTTTCATTAATTATGTCTAAAGTGATTAAAGGATTTGATTCCCAGATAACCATGATCCTTATTGCTATTTTTACAAATCACATTAATTTCTATACTTAGGTCTGATCACTTGTGGCATTCCTAAGGCAAGTCTGGATTCATGCAGCATTCCAACCCTGAGTGCCTTTTCAAGTTTCCAACAGAATCCTGTGCTGATGAGTGATGATAACTTTATTGTAGTAGCCTCAAGGTGTGGAAGTTGTTTCCCGTGGCCTAGACGAGGCCCAATCCCTCCACTTGTTGAAACATCTGCAAATACTTTGTTCATTTCAGAGACATCTGACCACAGCGAGGCTCCCATCTGGATTACTTCCTTTTTCCTTACTGTTCATGTAAAGCATCAATAATCTGGGAAGGTGCTTATCAGGAGAGTAGCAGGAAGGCGTGGGAAGTAGAGTTCTGGTGGGTTTTCTTTCACATTCATTAATTGATTCATTCAACTATCATCACATATTAGGTGGTATTTGGAATGCAAATATCAACAAGTAATAGTCTCTGTCCTCAAACAAGGAACAATTTATTGCATTCTACATTTGTTTCAAGGTGGGGAATTAGGTATTTATAGTAATGAATTACATTTACCAAGGGTCCTCTATGTATAAAGATCTACAAGTCCTCTCATTTTCTTATTTTTGGCAGATACAGCATTTATGGAATGTTTTACTTAAAACTCTTTTAATTGGTTTTTCCACTTTGAATCCACATAAATTGAAAGCAACATTTAAAGGTGTTGATAAATACTAGACATTAATTAAAGAATACCACAGAAATCTTTATTTGATAAGTGAAATGATAAATAGTGTAATACAGAGAATCATATTTTTTCATATGTCTCATTTGTTTTAGGCCTATATGTTAAGTTACAAAACTGACTGCTTATTGTTAGAAACTATATTTTGAAATGTGTTAATTCAGTTGGATCACTCTATACCCCTATAGGACATTAATTCCAGGTTTGTTCTATATGTTTATAATGCACAAATTTGAACATTTTAATGTTAAACTCTCACGTATGATAACAAATCATACACAGATTTAATTAACTCTGTTCCTGGAGTTGTTGAGCAATAATTATACCTTCAAAGCACTGTATATACCAAAGATTTAAGATATATACAGGGTGCGGCCCATCCACCCAGGATTTCAAAACCACACGGTTCTTCAGGTCCTGTTGGGGCTCATCTGTTTGCAAATCTCCCCTGCAGAAGTTTGTACTAATCAGGTCACTATATCTTGACAAGGCACTCTCTACTACTCATTGTTTGTACCATGATGTAATGTCAACACTACAGAGAAGTTAGCAACAGGAAAATGTTTTAATCCTAAGGCCATCCCCAGGACTCAGCAGGATACACGTGCTGTATCAAATCATCTGATATCAGATCCTACAAATGAGCTCAGCCAAAATGTTGAGCCACATTTTCTGACGATACAACACTCCTCAGTTGCAATTCGAGACTAAGGTAAACTGTTGCAAGCTGATGGTTCTGCCATTTTATTAAAATTGAAAAGGCAGGTGGTTGTTCTATCATTGCTTTCTTTTTCTACACATTTCACTTAGCGTCATCATACCTTGGCTGGTCTCAATTTACATAGATGTGAATTAATCGACACCTTGGAAGGTGGTTGGGGTTCACTTTTTCTTCAGCCTGTGCTTCCCACTGCCCCCAATGCTCCCTGTTTTGAGACTCAGAGCAGAATAATGCTATTAAATACAACAGGAAAATACATGTCAAGAGGCAGAAGGGAGCTAGTTGCCTGCGAATCCTGAAGAAAAACAAAGAAACCTCCTGCAGCTCCACAGTGCCTTTGTCAAATTAGAAGACAAGAAACCTTCCTAAGGTAGATGCAAGGCGTGTACCTTGGCAGGTGAAGCTAGAGCTGGAATTGAGTGCCTACCACCTCCCTCTGTGCACCACCACACACCATCATGAAATCAGCAATCCGAACAACTACAAGGGATCCTGGCAGAAAGAGCACACAAAGCCTCAACATGCTGGGAAAGGGCGCCGACACAGATGAGGTAACTGTGAGAACAATGGAAAGCGAAGTACTGTGTGCTTTTGTTTTAAGGTTTTCTACCTAGAAGAGATTAAGGACAGGCACTTGCCTTCTGATTCCAGCTGAAACTGCCTGTCCTATCCTGAGCTTTCTTCCTCACAAGTCTATCTGTTGTGCTTTTCCATTCCCTCTCAAAGGTCCTCTACCAAAAGCTTCAAACAAAACAGTTTTATAGTTACACCCACAAGGAGCATGCAAGGTGTTAGTATTCCTATGGTGAATTACCTTTAAAAAAAAAAAGACCAAAAACATTTAATCATAATGTTTTGTCTCTTCATTGTACTATGCCCTAGAAAAAGGCCTGACACACAGAGGCTCTCTTAATATGCTAAATAAATTTCTAATCCTAAACCTTTAGTTATTCAGTAACAAAATCACACCAAGGAGTTCCCTTGCTTTTAAGGCTCTACACATTAAAAGAAGAATTAAGACGTATCATGTACAGGTACAAATTCCCTCTGATGAATGTTTTCATTTTGTATATCTAAAATGTGCTAATAAAGTTAATTTTTAAAAGGTTCTACATATTAAGTTGAATCATCAAAAATTAGGTTTTCTCTTAAACACTTCGTGTTATATATTAGTAGTGTTTATTAGTACGAGTAGTATATTAGTACGAGTAATAGTAATATATATTACTTACGTATGATTCTATTACTATTAGAGTCACGTCCATTATTTCAAATGTCCATTGCATATCCTGAGCTATTTGCTGAACAATGATATAAGCTTCTATAGGCCAAATATTTTACGTAAGGATCCAGCCTTCCGTACCGTGTTAGTACTTGACTATGTACAATTTAGAAAACTAGTGGTAAAGTTGTAGATATTATACTCCTGTAATTTAGGTATGATTGTCTCCATAGTGGTGTACTATTGTCTCCATAGTGGTGTACTAATAGCTGAGTATCATCCTCCTTTCCTCCCAAGGACTCAAGGCACTTGTGGTAAGGTACTGCTTATCCCACCTCTGGTGAGGCAGGCATGTTGTAAGCCTTATTTCCACCATACCAGGATCACACGTGAGTCAGTGGCAGGGCTGGCACGACTCACCCATGACGATTCAATTCGTGGCTCTAGCCATTAGAGAATACTGCCTACACATACATTCCTTCCTTCCTTCGATATATTAATTCGATGCAGTTTGTTAAACACTTAGACTCAACTAAATCTTTCACTAATGCAGAGCATAGCAACACTACAACCTGTAAAAAAAAGCAATTCTCATAAAACTCAAAGCACAGGTTTTTCTGTGCAGTGTGATTAATCCTAATGGTTACACAGTGGCAAACCTTCCAGTAAATCATATATATACTAAGTAAAAGACTGAAATATAAAAATTTTGCAGAGGCTGGGGCTGAAGCTCAGTGCAGAGATTGCATAGCATGCAAGACCCTGGGCTCAACCCCCGGAACTGGGGGAGGTGGAGTGTAGACATATGAATGACTCTTATGTTACTGATGCTATTCACATATCCATAAGGCTGGGTTTTTTTTTTTTACTGTTTGTCTGGCACAACTGAATACTTGCATTTTCTAAATCTAATTAGAAATTTCTGCTGTATATTATCGTCGATTTGGTACAAGATATTTAAGACCATGGAAAGATGAACGTAATGGTTTCGTGTCATGAACAGAATTTTTTTTCCAGCTCATTTGTCCTTTTAAGTAATCTGACTGTACCCCGTGACTCTTACTGAACTCACAATTATTTCTCTTGCCAAACCATGCCTCCAGACTTGAGTGTATTAATTAAATTTCATGCACGGATATGCAAGCTGCGTGTACTGCCTGTTAAACGAAGTAATATAAACAAATTAAAGGCATATTTTAATGGCCTCCGAGTTCGGTGTTGCAGTGGTTTTCACAGTACCTACTGAGGCCACCACGTCCAGCACTGAGTCACAGCGGTGAATTCTACCGTGTGCCTCGCACGTTTATTTACTAATCGAATCCAGCCCGTTCACGTGCAAGACCCACTTTGTTCCGCTTTCTTCTGGGCTCCCCGCTCCCGGCCGCCCCTCTTTCCGAGGCCGCCGGCCCTGGCCCGGGACGCGCAGCTCCGCCCCCGCCTCCCTCGGCCGCAGCGGGCGCTCGGGGCGCCCGGGCCTGGCCGCGGCTGCGTGACTGCAGGCATTTCCCGGCCCGACGCTGCGGTTATTCAGCCTGCGCTCATCGCCGCCCGTCACGACACGCGCTTCCTCTCGCCGGCACGCCCGCCCCGAGCGTTCGTGCCTGCCACGCAGCCGCCCCTCCTCCTGGGCGCTGCCCCGAACGCGCCGAGGAGACGGGCCCCAGACGTCACCGGGTGACCCGACCTCTCGGACCCGCGGCCCTGCCCCTCGCCGCCCCGCCGACGGCTGCCTGCCCCCGCGCGGGCCGCAGAGGGCGCCGGGGTCCGGACGCCCCTTCGGGGGTCCCCGCCGGCTCGACGGGACGGGGCGGGGCGGGCGCCGAGGGGTCCGGGCCCGGCCGCGTCCCGCCCGCCGTCCCATCCGCCTTCCGAGAAGTCCGCTGGTTGCAGGGAGTCGCAGGGGAAACCGCGGCGCGCTGGCGAGGGCGTCGCCCGCTCGGGCTCCAGGCGCGGAGGGCGTCGGGCCGCCCGGAATCGGATTCCTGGGCGGATTACGCGGCGCAGTCGGCACGCGAGCCGGCATCCGGGCGGCCAGGCGGCGCGGGCGCGCACGAAAGCGGCGAGGCGGGGCGGCGGCGGCGGCCCCGTTGCGTGACCTGCAGGCTGGCGGTCGCACGCACTTCGTGCTCCGGCGCCCTCGGCCCGCGGGCGGCGCAGGTGCTGCTGCAGGGCGGCGCCCGGCTTCCACACGCTAGGGGTCAGGGACGGGGAGTGCGTGCGCGGCGTCCCCTGTGACCGGAACGTGGCCACCGGGGGTAACGAAGCCGCTCCGACAGGACGCGTGCGGCGCAGGGGGGCAGAGCGGCGCCGCCGTCAGCCCCAGCCAGGAAGCTTCCCGGGGAGGCGTCGGGAGGGCCCTCGCGGGGCGGCTCCGGGCAGGGCGTGCGGAGAGGAACCCGGGAGGGCGGCCTTGAGAGGAGGTCTTGTCCGCTCTGCACAAATACGCCTCAGAATAGCAGAGCCGTGATGCCACTCATGCCGTCACTGCTCCCAAGGCGTACAGTCCGGTGTTCTATTTTAAAAATCGCTGCCGGATTCCTTTGACATACTAACTGGAGTGATGGCTGTTCTAGGGTGACTCAAAAGCCCCGGGGGCATCAGACCCCAGAACCTAAGTTCTTTCTCAAGAACGTGTGAGCAAAGTATTTTTGCAGTCAGCTATTTACGGTATTTACATAATTGGAAGTTTGTAGATTTGCAGATAAAGCGAATTTGAAAGGCAAAACAAGGATGACACCAAGATGGTTTAATACAAAACTACCCCCATTTAACTGAAAGGTCGAAAAATTTATTTTAAATTTTCTATTAATTTAAACTGATTTAGAGAATCCATGCTTTCTCATTTATTTTCCGATTATTATTGTGAGGCCTCTGCTACCAATTTACACAGCCACACACACACACACACGTTTTTGTTATACAAGTAACATAATTCTCCAGGGCTAGAATACATGCCATAAACTTGGAAGTTTCTTGTTTGCTTGTTTTTTTGTTTGTTTGTTTTTTGTAGTACTGAGGGTTGAACTTTGGGCCTTGTACTGAGCTACACCTCCCCCAACCCATTCATTCTTTTGGTCTAAGTTGCCCAGGCTGAGTTTGAACTTGCAATCCTCCTGCTTCAGCCTCCCAGAATACTTAAAATTACATGCCTGTTCCATGGCTTTTAAATATATATATTTTTTCAATGCATGTTTTCAGGTATGGGGTGCACCCTTTTAATTTCATCGTTAGAGGAGGAGAATTGGGAGTTCAAGTCCTGCCTGGACAACTTGGCAAGGACCTGTCTCAAAAAAAAAAAATTGAAAAATTAAAAAAAAAAGACTCGGGGAGTATCACAGTAGTAGAGAGCTCCTGGCTTCAATCCTGAATAGGGAATGCACTCCCTGCAACACAAAATTTTTCAGATCTTACCATATGTGAGAAGAGAGACCAGGAGTCACTGGTGAATGTTACATTAAATGTTTTCCTAGCTAATTCTGATTCTCGCTTCACTGTATACAGGCAATGTTGACTTTGCTCAGCACACTTCCTTTCTTCTGGGACAGGACTGCCCTTCCCCTGTGGTTTCTGCTTCTGCCTCTCCTTGGAGGTGTGGTCAGAAAGGGAAGTGTCATTTTGTCTGGTCTTTCTCAGTCCCACCGTTGGTCAGGAGGCACATACCTAACTCAAAGTGAGACAATTACAGGACCTGGTTCCCGTCTCAAGGGCTCCACAGGTAACTCGAGGTGTGCCAAAGAAGGCCATTTCCTGGCATTCTTCTAAATGAAGCTCGGGAACCAAAGCCACCTCTTCCTTTTGGTCGCTAAAATGGACTGTCAACCACCAACCGCACTGCTTCCCCCATGCAGCGGCTGCCAGCGCGAAGAGGATGGAACCGACTTCCGTTCAGTGGTGAATCTGAAAGACTGAGCCTCGCTGGCTTTCTAGAGTTTCTGCATCCGCATCTGAGGCTCTTAAAAGAGTCTGTTTCTGGTTTCCACAAGTTTTTTTTAGCTCCTCTGTTGATTCTGTCAGGTAGTCTTATATTGTAGTGCAATGTGCATTTACAGAAATAACTAATAAAATGTATAGGGTGCTATTT
>RJWT010046513.1:0-11452 GCA_004365215.1 Cuniculus paca | reverse complement strand
AAAGAAAGAAAGAAAGAAAGAAAGAAAGAAAGAAAGAAAGAAAGAAAGAAGAGAAAAAATTATTCAGTCAACACAAATGTGATATGGAGAAAAAGAAGGTAGGCAAGAAAGAACATGAAATGTATTACCTCTTTCTTGACGTTCAATAGTAAATATGGTAATAGAAATCTGAATGGTGATTTTCTATATGGTGTGAGAACAGACTGCAGAATTACACAAAGTAACTTTCTGCAGTGCTACAAGTGTTCTGTTTTGATTAAGGTGTCAGTTACATGAAGAAAATTTATATCCAAGCTAAGTATATAATTATAATCCACCAATTTCACTAAATTTACACTTTGTTTCAATTTCTAAAAATTAGTATTACTTGAATTTATTTTAGGTTAATTATATTCTTCTAACTTCCTTTCCAATATACTTTTTTTCTATTGATTTTCTTGCGTTTTTTGTTTTGTTTTGCATTACTAGAGAGTCTCTTTTAATCCAATTACAATTTTACTTTTTCCCTTCTAGAGATTAGTTTTTATATTAATGAGTAATAGTATTTTAGTAGATAAAACTCTAGAAAATCAAAGATTACAGGGAAATTTTCTTTTGTTCTTAATGCACATAGACTTTCATTTATTTTATAGTGACATGCTTTTAGGAAGCGGTTCATGCTTTATGGACATTCATGATATAAGACTTTTAAAAAGATCTGTTATCAGAATGGCAAAGGGAAAAACCTGGTTTTCCCTGATGCAATAAGTGAAACTACTCTGGCTAAAGCTTTTTGGTGAGATATGAAATTTCCATATCATTAAAGCGACTTTAACTTGTGTACATTCCAACTTGAAACTAGAAGATTCCTTATAATAAGACTTACCTTAAAATTTTCCTTACCAGTTTTAAAACCAACAGCTCTAGAATTTTAGAAAACCCTTAAATGTAAATGATTTGCCACCATAGGAAAATTGTATTTGCAGTTACCTGTTAATTATTATTATTATTTATTTTATTTTATAATTTTTGCAGCACCAGGGATCAAACTCATTACCTCGTGCTTGCCAGGCAGTTGCTTAGGCCACTGAGCCAAATCCCCAGCCCTTAGTTACCTGTTAATTAGAATTTAACATACATACACACATATGTGATAATACATGTTAATCTAGGACTCAACATTGTAATTCAACTGTCACAACCTATACAATTTCATACTGTCCTAGGTCAAGATATATGATTTCTCTGTTCTTGTATGTCTCAGTATAACAAATACTGATAATTGCCTGTGATGTAGTCATCAATAATTTAAAATAAGAAAGGTAAATTCCCCAAAGTACCAAAAACTAAGATACACAGTGTGACACTTCTACTGATAACCATGAAATATAAAGTTACTGTGTTTATTCTGACAAAGGTAATGTGTATCTCACATAATGTATTGTTCACTAATATTATTCTCATAATCATATACTAATTTAAGCAATTTTAAAGAAGTTAGCCATTTAGAAAGAACTCTCAATGGTTCTGAGATCAAAATTATTCTGTCTTTAGAACAGAATTTATTGAAAAATTATAAAATATGCAATTGAGTTTAGACAATGAATACAGAGTAGGCAACTTCACTTTCATTTCTTCCAGTCAATTTCAATTTTTAGTTCTCATGCAAAGTACCTGGGGTTCTCACAGAATATTTAAACCCCATAGAGAACCATTTTTACTAAAATCCTTATATGATTTACATTAATTTTATATTTTATAAAATGCTAAATTATGTATTTAAGACTGTATTTTCTATACTGCTTTTTTAAATTCCCCGAAGTGTTTTAATGGATCACAAGTGTCACTTGGTTGGAATGCAGGAAAGCAGAGCATGTGAATGACATGTATTTTATTAGGTTTGATACATATTTTCCAGTAAGTAAAAGATATTGAATCTTAAATCACTAACATATTATTACTATAGCTGAGCAAATTAACTCAGTCAATTGACCCTTCTGAAAATAAACTCCATACTGAGTTCTATAAATGTTCAATTAATTTCCCTTTCATCACCTTTCCTTTCATTCTCATCCACCCTTGAACTTACATGCTCAGAGCAGTTCTCAAAAATAATGAGAACTCAAAAAAAAAAGTTTTCTTCATAGCTTAAAAAAGTTTCTCATTCATTCAAAGTAGCTATCCCCTGTTGGTATGGATTCATTTGAACAATGTTAGTGTTGGTGTCATGAAAAATACATTTACATAGATTACCATGATTTCCTATGGACTTATCCTTTGAATTAAGTTTTGTAAAATACTGGTAGGTTTTTTTCTTTTTTCCCCTCCTTGAGTGGTGGGGAAGAAATATGAGCAAAAGGAAGAGAAAAGAAAAACAGAAAGCCAAAAATTGTATGAATTCATTTTTCATGTACTGCAGATCAGCAGTAAACTAATGTAGCCTATATTCTTGATCTAAAGTTACTTCATATTTAATAGGAGAGCCTCGCATTCAGTACTTCAGATAGGTAAATATTTTAGGAATTTTACAAGTTGAGAAACAATCTTGACACTCTATATTAGCCAAACATTTATCATAATAATAACAGTACTGTTTTATTTTAAATTTATTCTAAAATATGGAAAGACAGTGTGAATTATTGAAGGCATACAACAAAACCATAATGTTAGATTTGTGTAAAAGAAACAAACATCATGTTAAGAAAAATCATTTTCAATTTGTCTATGCTTTTATACATGTATCAAAACTCTTCAAAAGAACTTCAAATCTGAGTTGCTTATGGTATTTAAAAAAAGACTCTTTAAATCATGAATTACTGAGACATATCTCTAAAAAATTATTTATCAGTAATATCTGGGTACATTATTTATTTTACATCTTTGTTGCTTTTATTTTTTTGTAAAAAAACAAATTAACAAATGAAATGAAACAAATCAGTAGTAGGTTAAATAACAAATATCCTTACAACTCCAATCCCAAAGGCAATAACAGCAAGGAATTTTGCTACATATTCTACAATATTTTCTTTTTGTATGTACAAACATGGGCAATGTGATTGCTAATTGTATGTCAACTTGACTCAATATGTCAACTAGACTTGAGGAAGAACTGCCTACTAGATTAGTAAAGCTACACATGCCTGTGAAGGTAATTGACATGTAGCCTATGAAGTTAGAAGGAAAGAGTGACCTCAGATGTGGTGGCATCAACCTATAGGCTTATAGCCTCGATGGAACAGAAAGGGGTAGAAGAAGCAAGTCTTCCTCATGTCTTCAGGGGAGCTCTGAGATTCATCATTGCTTTGGTCTTTGTTCTCTAGTGTTATGGTTTGTGTCTAGGTGGCCCCCCCAAAGCCTCATGCTCTCATGGAAGCCACTGAATCTAGCATTTGTGATTGATTCATTGCCTAGTGCTGGGTTTAGTGCTGAGATTAGTGCTGGGATTAGCACTGGGATTATCGGTGTAAGTGCTGCACCCGTCCAGGATTGTAGCCTGCATACCATATAAAGGAGGGAAGAAGGCGTGTTCTCTTTCTCTTTTACCCCTCTTCTTTTTGCTGTTTGCTCTTGCCACTTGTAGGCCACCTTGAGCAGCTGCCCCCTCAGCCACGCCACCCTTCCTTGGAGCCAGCTGGGTATGGACTGAAACCTCCAAATTGGAAGAAATAAACCTTCCCTTCCCTAATTTTGGGTGTCAGGTATTTTGTCTCAGCAATGAGAGAAAAGTAACCAAGACATCTAGTTTCTTCAGACTTCCAGAACAAATTTTTCAGTCTTCCAATAAAGACTTTGGCTTTCAGACACTGAAACACTTGGGACTCTGCTGTCAGCTTCCAGGTCTTTATGTTAGACTTACTGGATTCCTGGTTCTCCAGTGTGAGGGATATTTTAGATTCTTCTGCCTCTGATTCCATAGAAGGACATCAGGACTCTTTCCCTTCTGATCCTACCAAATAGGTTCCCTTTGTAATTATGCATACCTTTTATATTGATTCTGTTCTTCTGATGAACCCTAATTAATACAGAGTTTAAGTGATAATGAGTAATGAAAATTTAGCTGCCAAATTCATCTGCAATTGACTGGTACATTGCAGGAGGCAGCTAAATTTTTAGATATTAGAGTACAAGTAATAAAGTGCTTTTATTCTCTTTCAATGTATAGAAAACTCAGTTATTAAAACTGACAAAGGGTGTACCACGTAGTCACTGTGAAAATAACAGTGCGTGAGTCCGAGGCCAAAAGTTTTACAATCTCTTTTTCATAATATTTGCATAGCTCTTAACCAGACAAAAACTGTTCAACATAATTCAGGGGTGGCTAATTTAAATCTTAGCATAAAAATAATGATTATGTATGTTTTCAACACAATACTTAATCATTGCTTCCCAGAAAGATGCAGTTTCCTTCCAATTAAAAATGAGCCAAATCAAGAAGACTTGAGTCAATTCAGTAGCACCAAGCATTTCTAAACTTTAGCCCATTATTAATTAAGAAATAACTAACCTGGCTACTACAGCATTTATAAAAATCACTAGTTCCAATGACTTAAATAATAAATATATCCAAATTATTGAGCATTGAAAAATGTAATATGTCTTAATAAGTAAAAATGTAAAGAAAAATTAAGGATACAGTTGTGAACATTTGTAATTTTTATTTGGTCTTTCCTAATCTCTTTCCAGGAAAGAAGTTTTACTCTGTGGAGTACATGTAATATAATGAGTAGAATTCATCAAAAATGTCCTCCAATATTTTTAATTTATCTCTTTTTGAACAATATAAGAATGCATCTTCTTTTTCCTTTATAAAGGTATGAGGTCATGTGACTTGACCACAGAAATAATGCATGCTATTTCTCAGATAAAGGATTTAAAAACTGGTAATTGATTTAGCATCATCATATTTTACTTCCTGCAAAAACAGCATGCTGGTAATGGATGAAAGAATCTTTTCCCCCTTGGATCTTGCTGTGGGGATATCAGAGAACATAAACCCTTCCTTAGCAAAATTCAATGAACGTTCCACTTGTTCAGGCATGCTATGAAAACCATAAGATTTCATGCTGCTTGTTATAATAAACTTAATTCTGTCTAACATAATAGATATATTACTCTTAAGTTTAAATAATTACCCATTGGCTACTTAGAGAGCTACCAGCTTATCATTAGGATTAGGCAGAAATGATTCTTTGAGGTAAAAATTTGAATTAGCAAACATAATCATTTTTATAGTGCAGGTGGCCTAGAAAAGTATACTTTGGCTAGAAAATAATTCAACTAGAAAATAACTGGATATTTTTGAATAAGTCTGTTATGGTTCTGTGATTGAAATAAATTATCAGTTGGCTTTATAAATTAGCTATGCTAACCTGACATCCAGGCAAGCCAACCATAAACAAAATTTGACATGATTAAGTCATCCTATAATCCCTTGATCACAACCATAAAAATTTTGTGAACCATGAAAGCAGGAATCATACAGGTATTATTTACACGTGTATTTGCTTAGCCTAGCATGCTGTCTTACTATTAGAACATGCCAACCTCCAGGAAAGAATGGAGAAAAGTAGCAGTAATTCTATATCTAGTCATTGTCACTTATGTGGTGTAGTTAAGTAGTTCTTTAACAAGTATATATGCTTTATTTGCCATGTCTCAGGCTTTATTATGTGGAACTTTCCATGTATTTATTATCTGAGCTAAACAAGCATCTGGGTTTAAAGCTAAACAAAGATATTACCAGTATTCTTTTACCTGAAATGTATACTTAGGATGAATAAATTGTTCATTTCAGTGATGTTAAGCTTTAAATATGAGACTTTTGATCAAGTATACTTACCCGTCAGGAATTATTATTTGTTCTCAAAGCTCATGTTTTCCCACAATTCTGCAGTATCATTGATGGAATCCATCAAATCATCTCCCAAGGCAAATAATTCCATGGAAGACAGGCAATTGCTACTGCATGTGACCTCACTTCATTTAATTTTATCTCAACAATATTTGATGGTAGCAATAAAAAGTTAATAAAATATGGACTTTGCCCTAAGCACCTGATATTTTAGGTATTACATCCATATAATTAGATACCAGAATCATATATTATTTAATAAAGAAAATGGAACTCTTGTGTGTCGAGTTTATAAAGGGGGTACACATATTTATTGTGCCATACTAAAAGCCCTATAAAAAGAAAATCTAACTTTATTCTATTTTTGAGAATTTACTATTTTCAAAAAAGATAGAAATTATATTTATATTATTCCTAGTCCATATGATAATGTTCATGTCACTTCTGATAATCTCCCATATAAAAAAAGAACGGAAAATTACAGATGTTAATTTTCCCTAAGACACAAAATTCATGTACCTTACATTGTAACAGTACAATTTAATATTAATATGTATGTTTCTATCATATCTCACATGATAAGGAGGTATCATTAGGATCAAAATAACCAACTTCCTGCCACAATAATTGAGGTTTTTAGGTCAGTGGAGTCCATAGATCTATCCATAAAAATTAAAAAGTAGAATTGTTATTTAAGGCACTATGACTCAAATGACTTGAAATTGATTGGATAACTTTTAAAAGCTATACAATATTGATTGTTCAGGAGATGCTACAGAATATCAAAGAAAGAAGAAATGGCATTTTAATGTAATGTGTGTCTTAGTTACAGAACTGTAGTGCCACTAGGTTTTTACTATACCTACTGTCGCAATTTGGACAGAAGAAGCCCACCACTTAGTGATCACACTTCCCAATGCCACTGCGTGATATTTGAATTTCAACATAAAGTTTGGAGGAGGCATTCAAATAAGAATTAATTAAGAAATAGATTATAAGAATTAATTATTTTTTCTTAATAAGAATTAATTTTCTTATTAAGAATTAATTAATAAGAATTTTTTTTAATAAGAATTAATTACTTAATAAGTATTAATTAATTAACCTAAAATACATAAAATATTATGATTACAAATACTAAAGAGGAAGTTGGTGTGGTTTATCCCTAGCCATTATGTACATTTTAGTGTTCATTAAAATGATTTTAAACAGGAAATATTTGGAAAGTAGAATTAAAAATTAAAGTTCATATTTAATAAACTAAAAAAGTGTATAAATATTTTCATTGAAATATACAGAAAATAACTTTTTATAAAATGATCTGTTCTGAGACTAGACTGTCATTGTATTGGTTAAATATTTTGATTTAAATAGATTTTTAAGGAGTATATTACAATTTAACTCTTCAAGATCAAGAAATAGAAGTTTTCTTCTTATTCAAGAATCAATACAAGCCATTTCCTCTCCATAAATTTGTGAATTTCCTTATACACAAACACATTAAAGTAAACCTTGAACCCTTGAACAGGCAGGGTATCTTGAATCAACTGTATATGACCTGCTCATCTACACCAATTATGCCTTGACTGCAATTTAATACTAAGGTAATGTTTCAGAGGACTGTAAGATTTCTGGACAATTTAATGATTTCTGCATATGATTCCTGTTATTCATTTTTGAACCTCTGAAACATAAATTTAGAATTTATCAATCATTTTAATAGGGCAGTCAGATTTCAGGTGACATGACTTTCTTCTTAAAATATACTGTGCTTTTTATGGATACATTTCTTTTTTAACAGGAACAATAAATACATTCAGATAGTTGTTTACACATTTATTTTGTGAATATTATAAAAGCAGCCTGTGTAGAGATAGAAGACCAAAACAAAACAAAACAAAAAGGCATCCACATCAGCAGCTGTAACCTCTAATCAGATAATATATCTGGAGGTAGATGATGGTAACTTTGATTAGGGTAGTAGCATTGGAGATTTGAGAAAGATTAGTCTAGTAGATTAGATCTAGGAAGTAAGAATTTGTATACACCAAAATTAAAATTAATATGCCTGATTTTCCTGACAATATTAATCAAAGACATTTTTTGTTGTGTGGAATGGCATTAGATGCACAAAAATACTGATGATGGATGCATTCAAAACACATCATATTCATGATGAAAATTCTATTTGTGAATCTATCTATCTATCTATCTATCTATCTATCTATCTATTTTACATTACTGTAGAACCAAGGATTGATTTAATTGCCTTATATCTATTGTCATGTTTAATCTTCAGGCTATCATCTGAGGTAGAATATTTTATTATTGCAATTTACGATTAAGAATATGAGGCATAAGGTAGTTTGTATCTTGCACAAGATTTATCAGACAGCCATTAAATAGTGAAGAGAGCAATTAAACTCAGGTACTATCTCCCAATTCAAGATCTTAAGCAGTATTCCTTAAGACTTCACCAGTATTTCTTACTAACACACATATTCATCGATTAGGAAGAGTGTTCACTATAAATTTGGTTCTTAAAAATAACATTTTTATTTCAAGTAAAAGAATAAAGACATTGAATTAAATTAGTATAAATTTAAGAGGTAATTTATGATTCATTTAAAATTCAACTACCTCTCTAATATTCATAGACTATTTCAGAGAAAAAATGACATCTGTCACTTTATATTTACTATAACAATTTTTGATGAAATACCTTACTTTTAGAATGTTGTTTTTGAAATACATTTTGTGCTTTTACATTCATTTGTAAAAATTCTATTATAGTGTAAAAGTCTACTGCACTTAGTTTCCAAAATTTAAGACTCTGGTTTGAATACCTCCTCCAAACTTTATGTTGAAATTCGAATGTCACTCAGTGGTATTGGGAAGTGGGATCATTAAGCGGTGATTAGGTCATGAAGATGGAATCCGTTAACATGATAGTGTCTTTCTTTTAGAATATAGGTAGTGTCCTTCATTGGTCTTGCTCCTACCATCTTCTCTAGCATGTTGTTGCACCATCTAATTCTGTCTGCCATCTTATTATGCATCAAGAAGGTCCTGGCCTGATGCCAGTACCCTGTCATGGAACTTCCTAAGCTTCCAAATTTAAAACATGGATTTATTGTCTTTAGATTGCCCAGTCTAGAGCTTTCTGTTGTAGCATCATGAAACAAACTAAGTTGCTCAGATTTTTCTTCCCTTATTCTTGTATGAAAGAGAAGCTGTATGTATGATTAAGAAGAAACATATAAGAGATCAATTATAAGTGATACTAAGAGGACTCTAAAATATACTGGGAACAGGTCCCATTTCACAGCCTGTGAATGCATAATCTAATGGGAAAATGCCCAGTGAATTTTGAATCATTATAGCAAGTATGAATCGATTGTGTTCATAGACTGTGGTCACTTGGGAATTCTGACTCACATTCACATTTTCCTCTGCAACAATAAACTTTAGGACTGCTCAGTTTAATCACCCTTGCATGTTTGCTATTTAATGTACTTTCTAAATGTATTCAGGCTACTTAATTTCAAATCAAATTACACTGGATTAATCAGTATTTGTGCCATGTTTATTAAATTGCCTATCTTCAGTTTTAGTTATCTTGTCTTACCTATTATGCTCTGAAAAATTAATACCTACCTCATGATTGTTACGATTAAATAAGACAGTAGTCATTTTACATAATGTTATTATTTACCTAAAATGATTGTATTTCTTCATTTAACACATATCTGTTAATATTGCTCATTATTTGTTGCTGCTAATATAATTCAATTATGAGGTCATTTGCAGATCAATTATTGAAATGAACAATAGTAGTAATAACAGAATCACTGTGCTGTTCAGGACTTTTATTAGCAATTTTTTTTAGTGTTTCATTATGTTACAATTAGCATATTATGCCACATTATAATAGTAACTGCTCACATATTTTATAATTTAAAATGTCAACATAAAATGAAAATCACATTTGACCAAAGACCTTGTTTATGCCTAAGGAGTGTATAATATTATTATTTTACTTATTAATATGGTGAACAGTACTAATACATTACTGAAATTTGAAGTAACTTTACAAGGGTATGCATAACATACTTGTGTGTGTTGGGCCTGTCTCTTGTACCATTTCAATTTGATTTATTAATACAGGATGGGAGAAAGAATTGAAGAGTGATTTCAGATGATGTTTGATAGGCTGAGACTACATCAAATAGTAACTTGATTTTTGGAATTTAAAATCTACTTACAAGACATTTAGCAAGGAATTTATATTCTATATTAGATCCATACAATTTTATATCTTCTCTTTTCCAAACTGCTGTATAACCCTCTTCCTTTTTTGTACTGATTAATGAGCTTAGTTGACTAAGCAATAAGAAGCAGTCAGTACAAAATTTCTTAATGATTTCATTCTCAATCTAAAACTTTCATATAGCCATAGTCCTACTTCTTCATCTAAAATTTAATGAAACATGTGCTATTGTCTAAGGAAATAAGCATACTCAAGGGCATCTTTTTTCTCCCTTTTCATCATGGAAATTTTTATTGCAATTTAATTTTAATCTCTTACATAATCTTTTGTATTTCTTTTACTATATAATTGAAAATTTCAAACTAGCCACAGACATATTAAAGTGTCTCTTACCTGAAACAACAATATCAGCATTGAAAATAACATCAAAGCAAATTTTGATTCCATATTCTTTTCTAATGTGATCTTAGTTCTCTTTTCTATTTTATAAGAAAATTCCAAAAATTTATATTCACTGATTTCCAGTCTCTCCTAAACCTACTACATTCCAATTAATTACTGGATTATAAGAAAGACCACTCTTTAAATCATCATCCTCCAATGGTTTTATATACAGTGATTAATTCTCATTTTTAATGCCCTGAAACCTCACCAGTAATCAATGATTATTTAAATTTCTGCAACAATTTTCTTTTCTTATCTTCCAGGAAACGATGATCTCATTCTGTACCTTTTCTAACTTTATGTTCTTTTTCATTTTCTTTTTAGACTTATAGAAGCTGAATCATTGAGATCTCAACTGTTACATGTGTTCTGTTTATACTCATTCCCTTGCTGTCAGGATTTCAGACACCATCCACTAGCTTATGTTCAGATTTCTACTGAAATTTCAGATATTTTAAGTTTAACAATCACTTCATTAAATCCAGTCAAATTATATAACACATATTATAAACACAACATGCCTCAAATCCAACTCCTGATGTCTATTACTGTGCCCCCCCCAAGCAAATTTTCTTTTTTCTATCACTCCACCTCAGTGCTACTGAGGTGCTACTAATACCACTGCTAATATCTAAAACATAGGAGGTATTTTGATTCCTCTCATTTTTATGCACCATATCCCATCCATTATCTACCTGCTAGTGCCATAGATACACTTAAAATATGTCTAAAACTAATCACCTGCCACAACCCCTACTGCTACCAACCTTCATTAAAGCCACCATCATTTCTCTCATGGAACACTGTCACACCTTTAGAGGGAACCCTTTGTTTTTATTCTCAATCCATCTGTAAATAGTGCTCTTTTTATAGTGCTCAGTGTTCTGAACTATAAAATTAGTAAATTT
>RJWT010046512.1:0-11445 GCA_004365215.1 Cuniculus paca | reverse complement strand
CGGGGATTCAATTCATGACCTAGTGCTTGCCAGGCAGGTGCTTATGCTGATGAGCTAAATCTCCAGCCCTTTCTGCTCATTCTTTAAATGCCCATGTTCCTTTACAACATTCCTCAAATTTTAATTATCATTTGCATTTGATGATTCCAAATCTACAGCTTAAGTTCAGAGCACTTTCTCAGGCTTCCAGGTTGGATATACCTGAGCACCTCTACTTGGATATTCTCAAACTCATCCCACTTATTGTTGGCTTATTATTTTCCCCTATAAATTTGATTCTGCCCTTACATTAGAAGTTGTACAGAGTTTCTGGTCTGTTGGTCGGAGACGTGATCAACCACTCTGTCATCTAAGATCAAGGTCTGGCCTTCACCCTTCAGCCTTTCCTCTCCTTTGACATCTATATCCTTTCAACAGCCAGTAGTAAGACATTTAGCCCCTTAAAACCCTTCAAATCTGTTATCTACACTACATACTCATTTATTCTGGTCAGATCCTCAGCACTTTACCATTATTATTGCTGAATTCTCCTCACTAGTTTTTCTGAATCAAATTTTTGCCCCTGAAATCTACCCATCTACAATTATTTGAAGAAAAATATAACATGGTGAACTAACCTTATTATTCTCATGCTTAAAATATTAACTATTTTCTCATCAACTCTAAGACAAAATCTTCAGTGTGTTTTGTATGCGAGCTTTTCAGTAGGAAACAAATTCCATACTGAAAAGACATTTTGAAGAGGGAAAAACTGAAGAGAAACTAATAAAGGAACTATACAAAAGGATTTTGCAGCATAAACACACACACACACACACACACACCCCAAAATAAAAACAAAACAACAACAACAACCCAGTGAGGCAGCAAGTGAGCAAGCAGCTCCTAAAATTCTCACCATCTTTGGTCTTAAGAGAGGTCAGTAGAAGAACAATGTAGCCAGAACCTAATGAAAGCCAAAAACAAGAAAGAGGTGCCACTAGAAGGTAGCTATAGGAGTTCAGCCTTTGCCAAACCACAGACCTGTAGAGAGGAAATCTGGAGATAAGAACCCAAACTTCTCCCACCCACCAGGCCTTTGCCTGTGCTTCCTATTGGTCCAAAACTATTGTTAGTCAAGGGGCAAGATTGTCTGTCTTTCTGCCCATTCAAGTCATCTGGACTTCCTTGGGCAAGAGACTGGGGGCTATCAGGCACAGAAAGCTATTGACGATTTGTTTGGTGAATGGTTCCTGCCTTACAGTACTCTTCCATTACCTCTTAATTTGAGAGTAACACCATGAGTGATGCTACACTGATTATTGTTTTCTAAATATCTATACTGTTTTGTGTTATATACATTTATTCTAATTATTTTTCTACCTAAAATATCCTTTCTTTGCCTCAGTGATTTTCAACTAGAAGGGATTCTCTTTGTTCATATAAGACTTGACAATATGCAGATATTTTTGGTTTTGTTATGACTATGGAGCGAGATGTGTTACTGGCATCTATGTGTCAAAGCCAAAGATGCTAATCGATATTGCATAATATTCACAACAAAGAATTATGAAGCCCAATAAGTGAATAGTGCAAAGGCTGAGAAACCCTACTTAGTCAGTTGACCTAAAGTCAGTCCTTTGGATCTGCTGAATTCTTCATTGCTATTACTTACTGTAGGCAGGGCTTCTTTGGTTTCCCCCTCCTGAGTATTCTTATAATTCCTCTTGCAAATTTATGAATTTGTATGCACTTATTCTTTATTCTTTTTGTTGTCATCTGCAAATATAAGCCAGGTTTGCCCAGCAAATGAGGATAAATACTGTCATACTAGTGTTAGTATTGTCATTTATTGGGCAATGCAGATCTCCCTCAGAAGCTTCCCTGTCTATTTCCCTGAGAATAGAAGGTATCTCACATGCTCTTGGAAATAGTATTTTCGTAGTCTTGCTGCAGCCTCCTTCTGTAGCTCACTATACCATAGTTACCCGATGTTATGGTTTATATATAAATGGCCCCCCCAAGCCTCTTGTAGTCATGGAAGCGGCTGAATCTAACGTTTATGATTGACTCGTTGTATAGCTCTGGGATTGGCGGTGTGAGTTCTGCACCCGCCCAGGGGTGGAGCCGACAGACAACGTAAGGTCGGAATGAGGGCGGGTTCTCCCTCTTTGGCGCGCTTTGCTCTTGCTGCTTGTAGCCGCCATGAAGGGCAGCTCTTCAGCCACACCACCCTGCCTTGGAGCCAGCTAAGCATGGACTAAAAGCCCCAAAACTGTAAGAAATAAACCTCTCCTTCCTTCACTTTGAGCGTCAGGTATTTTGTCCCAGCAATGAGAAAAAAGTAACCAAGACACCTGAGGAACACTCCGCACTGCAGCGGCTACCCTCGTACTCCTGTGAAAGATGTGCTCCCTGACCTGGGTGCTAGCCACAGCTACAAAATTCCCCAGGTGCTCTAAGTCCTTGGAGTCCGTCAGTTCTGTGTGAACTAGACCTAGATGCAGAACAGAGGGAACGTGCCTTTACCCAATTTGGTTCTGCACTTTGTTTCCTGGGCTCCAAAACAAGTGATTTACAACTTGGGCAGTATGAAGTCACATGCAAATATGCTTTCTGTGCCTCCAGCATCTTTCTCTTCCTAGGCTTTTTAAAGTAAACTCTTGCACCATAATTCATTACCTCAATGATTTTGGTAACATTATTTACACTCTGTAGCCAACAGTATCTTTCACTAAATAACAAGGCATTAGACCCTGGACAATCTCCAAGACATTTGCTAGCTTAAATTTGAGTGAGAGTCAAAGGATACTAGTGGAATCTGTGATGAGGAGAAACAGAAAAACAGCTAGTGACAGCAATAGACAAAGTGAGAAGTGTGTGTCAAATAAACAAAAGAGCAACACAAGTACAGCGGCAGTTAGGCTGAGATCTCTTTTTAAAAATTTGAAGTAGTTTTGGACTTGCAGAAAAAACTGCAAAAACAGTACAAAATTTTCCCGTATACCCTGAGTTTACTTTAAAGTTAGCATTTTCTATAACCATGATACATTCATTCAAACTAAGAAATTAACATTGATGTGCACTACTAACTAAAACTCATACTCCTTTTCTGTTCTAAGATTCACTCTAACAAGATTCACTCTTGTTACATGCAGTTTTGACTTCTTTGTAGTCTCTCTCAATCTTTGACAGTTCTGCAATCCTTTTTTTTTGTCATGATCCTGCAATTTTTGAAGGATAGTGGTTGTTTTGTAGAATGTCCCCTAATTTTTATTTATCTGATATCTTCTCATAAAAATATGGGTTTTTGGAAAGAGTGCTGCAGAAACGATATGCCTTTCATGATTTAAAATATAAGAGGCACGTGATGTCCATTTGTCTTATTACTGGTGATGCTGACCGTCACCACTTGATGGTGGTAGCTGCTGCGAATTTCTACTGCAGAATTACTGTTCTTTCTCTTGTAATTAATAAATAACTTGGGAGATGATACCTCAAGACAGTGCAAATATTCTAATTCTCTTCAATCTTTCACAGATGAATTTTAATTTCCAGGAATAAATCTTTTCCACAATAATTATTCTGTTCTTCTAGTGGTGATTTCTATTTCTCATTCTTTCTACAATTGTTTATTGGAATTACTTTCGTTTTTTGTTTGTTTGTTTGTTTGTTTGTTGCTGTGGTACTGGGCATTGAACCCAGGGCCTTATGCATGCTAGGTAAGCACTCTACCGCTAATTTTTAAAGAAAGAGATGTGTCTATCAATGTGACATGTCTGAGTTTCTTTTTTTTAAATAGAAAAAACATCCTCTGTGAGAAATTTCTTGCCTTGAGTACTACTTTTACCCTAAATTTAGGCTAACACCATATATCAAGATGAAGGCCTCAAAACATGAGAGGATTTTCTTGCAGAATGCCTCAGTAGTTTTATTCTTGGCTTTCTCAGTTCATTCATACGTTTTTTTACCCATACATTTATCCACTCCATGTTCCTTTGTTCTTTCTATAACTGAATGACTGTATTAAGCTCTGCTTTAGACACTGTGAATACAGTTAACAATATAGCCCAAAATCCCTGTCCTTGGGAACTTAGACACATGTAGTCTTATGGTTAATATATTGTGTCAACTTGAGAAGTTTAGAAGTTTAACTGAAAGACTCAGCAGGGAGCCAGGATTCTTACTTTGTAAATATCCTCATCCTGTGCAAAAGAGGGCAAGGACATTTTGTGAGTGTTACACCCACCCTGAAGGTGGGGGAGGGTGGCCTGTGTACAATTTGAGGGTAGAGAAGAGGCTTGTGTTTCCCTCTCGTTTTGCTCTGGCTGCTGCCTTGAAGTGGTGCCCCAGTGCCATGCCACTCTGCTGTGGAGCCAGCTGATTATGGACTGAAATCTCCAGAACTGTAAGCTAAATAAACCTTTTCTTCCCTAATTTTGAGTGTCAGGTGTTTGTCTCAGCAAGGAAGAAAAAGTAACTGAGACATGTAACAAGTTAGGGAAAGAAGAGATCACTGGGGAAAAGTAGATATTAGATGGAAAAAAGAACTAAGGAGAAAAGTAAAGTCAGGAGAGAAAATACTCGGGATGGGGTTGAGTTTTCAATGAGACCAATGGGGAAGATTCCGCTAAGCAAATGACATTAGAGTGTGGCTTGAAATATAGGAAGCTCCTCATACTACTAGCTCAGCTTGTCGCAGATGCAGATTAGAGGAACAACAGGCAAACATGAGGAAGGATGCCTTGCTTAGTGAGGAACACAGGAGTCTTAGGTGACTGGAGCAAAGTGAGTTAGCTTGGAGGTGAAGACACAAATGGACTTGGAGTGGTGGCTTAGTGATGGGAGCCATGGAAACGCTTTTAATGACGGTAGCTTTTATTTTTAGTGATGTGGAGGATGATAGGAAGATTTTTTTGGGGGGGTTGAGGGAGGAACCAGAGATCGAACTCACGACCTCGCACTTGCCAGGCAGGCGCTTAGGCCACTGAGCTAAATCCTCGGCCCTTGTGATAGGAAGATTTTGAAAAGGGAGGTGACATGAATTCCACTGGCTTCTTACAGGATTGCTCAAGGAACAAATCAGTGAAAGCAGATACTGCAATGATGTGAGCCTGAAATAAGGGTGGCTTGGACCAGTACAATGATGACAGGGTTGATGAGCTGGAGCCAGCTCTACTGGGGTGAAGATATGTTGAACACAGAAATGACAAGGATAGCTGATACTTATATAATCTTGATATGTGCTAAGTACCATTCTAAGTACTTTTAAATTCATTTGTGTGTTTTCTTTACAAATGAGAGGACTGAAAAACAGAGGGGTTAAGAATCTTGTCTAATGCTTCGTAGCTAATAACTAAATCAGAGAAGATTGACACTTGGGGAATGGATTTCAAATTTGTTTTTCAATCATATCAATGGAACCTTTCAAAAATCAGTATTTAGGTATTGCATTTAAGCCTCATCTGATGAGTATTCTTTAAGAATGCATAAATCCTCAGTAATGCATGCAGATGGCTATCTCTTTGGAGAGTGAATAATTTGAAGCTTTATAGGCCATGACTGATTTATGTAAACAACATAAATATACAAAAGACAAATTCCTTCAGATTTGTTGGGGATGTCTCAGAATTTTCAGGACTTTAGAATAAAGAAAGGAAGGACACCTGCTCAAATTAGAATTACTAATCTCCCTAGAGCCTTGCAATTTTAGTGCTTAATGAAAATGGCCATAAAATCTGTAACAGGAAGTGAATGGTCAGGAGTCTCTAATCGAGAGGATAGTAACATGAATTTAAAAGTGGACTAGTTCCTGTATGCTGGAAGTGAAGTGGGGTCCACTATTTGAGGAACACTAAGTTTAGTAACTGAGGCTCTATCTCATCTCAAACAGATGGGTGCTGGCGTTTCAAACTCAAGGGGGTTCATTTCTAGCTTTAAATATTTGTAGGATTAGCAGTCCCTAAAACCAGGATGCTGGTTTTTAGTACTTGGAGAGCTGAGAACTACTGAAATGGCTCTTACTGTAGGGCATTTCCAGGTTTGGGTGAATTTTTTTTTTTTTTTTTTTTGCAGTACCAGGGATCAAACTCATGACCTCACACTTGCCAGGCAGCTTAGGCCACTGAGCTAAATCCCCAGAGGTTTGGGTGCATATGATGGAACAGGACTTGTGTATGAAAGATGGAGGAGGGAAAGACTTTTTTTCTTTCTGTGATTAGTTGATTCTCCTAATTTCTTGTCATTAATTTTTTTCTTGCTGATGATACTGAACAGTTTTAGGAGGCCTGGTTTTTGATAAGAAAAAAGGCATAAACAGGTAAAATGAGAAAAAAAGAACAGACCCCTGGGATATAGTGTGATGTGTGTGTGTGAGTCTCAATGTTGTGTAACCAGGAAAAATTTCCCTTTGGATACTTTTTTATTCTTTATAAAAAGTTCAAATTCAATTGTCTGCTCTCCTTAAGACATTAATGATATTACTATGGTTTCATATTTTTTGATTTATAAACACTTTTTGAATGCTTGTAATTAATACTATGTTTTGCTTTAATTAATGAACTATGCCTCAAAAGAATGATTTTTACTTTGATTTTGATAATATGTAGTAGAAACAATTTAGGTGTAGATTATTACGGACTGAAGTTTGGTTTTTTTGTTTTTTGTTTTTTGTTTTTTGTTTTTTGTTTTTTGTTTTTGTTTTTGAGATAGGGCCTCACTTTGCAGTTCTGGCTGTCCTTGAACTCACTATGTAGCTGAGGCTGGTCTCAAACTTGCGGTGATCCTCCTGCCTTGGCCTCCCAAGTGCTGGGATTACAGGCATGTGCCACCATGCCTGGTTCACAGACTGAGTTTTGGAGATATGCTGGAATTGAAATGTTTTTAAATGAACATTTTCTTCCTCCCAGTTTGATCTGTAAGAAATACACCAGGGTATGAATGCCATTATCATTCTATATATGTAATCTAATTCTTTCAAAGGTGGCGGAGCATGCCTGTAATTTGAGCACTTTGGGAGGCTGAGGCAGAGGATGGAAGGTTTTGAGTTCAGTCTGTGCAATTTAGTGACTTAGCAAAGACTTGCCTCAAAATAAATAAAGAGCTAAGGATGTAGCTCAGGGAGAAGGGCCTAGGTTCAATTTCCAGTACAAAAAAAAAGGGGGGGTTTCATGGCAAGTAAAGAAAGGCATCAGTCTTCACTTACACACATGCATGTGTTTGTGTGTAAGGCATCCAAATACGACATTGGCATTTATTAAAAATAACTTTTGGGCTGGGCATAGTGGTATATACCTGTAACTTCTGTACTTGGAAGCTGAGTCAGAAAGAACATGAGTTCAACACCATCCTGAGCTACATATTGAATTTGAGACCAGCTTGCACTATATAGTAACACCCTGTCTCAAAAAATAAATGAAAGAAATGATTATTTGGCTGCTGATGAAATATTAACGTAAATTTAAGTGTAATGAATATTCCATTTTGTTAAGGGATGCTCATATTGGAGGAGGTTGTACATGTATAAGGTAGTGGATATGTGGGAAATCTCTATGTCTTGGTCTCAATTTTGCTATTATTTTAACATTTCTCTAAAAATGGCTACTAAAAATAGTTGTTGTAATGTTAAACTGGGAAACTCATCATGTGAAAATCAGCTAATCCAGATTAAAATTACTTTGATGATATTCCACTTGAAAATGGTGTAAATATTTTCTATTTTTGCAAAAAAAAACTAGGATGTAGGAAAGAATTATTTGATTCAATAATCAAATATATAATGTAGTCAGTCTACACAGCAGTGTGACCCATGCACCTTGAATGCTTTCACCTCCTGTGCTGAGCTACTCAGTTTAACTGCTTAGTCTGATGTTCATTTTCAGATCGAAGTAGAGGTGATATTTCTAGTGTTATATGTCATCACTATTATGTCATCTGTACCTCTGTGAATTCTAAGTATGTGCTCCAAAGGAAAGAGCACTCAAAGTCATTGGGTTGGGGACAGGAAAATATGGGAGACTGTATAACAGTTGCTTTCCTTGGGCTGGCTCTGACTTTTTGAAGGGTATTTTTGTTGCTCCTGAATCAATTATAATCTTTCTGGTCCAATGTCTTCAATGAAGATATGACACAGCAATCTAGGCTTCTGTTTGAAATTTTTGCTAACTATGCCGTCATTGCAGCATCTACATGTATAACTTTGGCCCATTCGTCCAGTTACTGTTATTCATTTTACCAGGACTCTTCTATTCCCTTCCTCGTGTATAGGATGGGACCGCATAACTGCAGATGCTCTTAGTGTATGAATGGAAGCACATTGGCTTGAACATTTTAGAAGAAGGTCAGAAATGGACCTGCGCCCTTCCACGGCCTTTAATGCTACTTACCTAGCACTGGTTCTGTGTCTGAATCCTTTCATCGTCAGAGATTCTATTAAGTTGCTAGCAACTTAGTGATTTTACCTTATGTAGGGAAAATAGTTCAATGTTATTGACAGTTGAAGAGTTTCACAATCTAAATTAGAAAGATACTTTGTGCGTTAAGTTAAAAGATTAAAAACTTTTGCAGTACTTTGTCCCTCTAGTCCTTCTTAACAATACTGAATTGAAGAATTCAGGACTTTAAATGTCCTTATTTTCCACATTTAGTTGCTGAATTTTTTCATTTTTTTAATTTGAGAAATGTAAACAGCCCTAAAACCGAAAGTGTACTATGCAGAAAGTCTTTCTTCAATCCCCAATATAGAAGAATGTAAAGGACTATACTTTGGTGTTCTTGTAGACTCTTAGCAGATTATAGTGTTTAGGAATTCTGCCAGTGCAGAATCATAAATGTGAGTTCTGCTGAAGCCTGGGCTTCATTCATGTAGGGCCTGGGCTGAACTTGTTCTTTCTGTAGTTATAACTGGGGAGCAGAAAGTTTGCTGAATAAGTGATGAGGGTTAATAAGACCACAAATTTTGGAAGAGATTTAATCAATGTACTGTTTCAAAGCACTTTAAATGGGTCATTTCTTAAAACTATAGTTTATTACAGACTTGGTCAAAATCCTGCAGCAACAGTGGAATTTAGAGACCAAAGGCTCTAAATGCTTTTTTTCCCCCACAAATAAATTTAAAAAAAAAAATAGAAAGAAGCAAATTGTGTTCAAGATAACAATTCTGTTAAGTGTAAGAAAGGGACCACGTTTCTTTTTCTCCAACTCAACTGAGTCCTTTTTATCTGGTGATGTCAGTAGGACACAGTGGAGAAAGTATAATCATTATTAAGTTAAAGTAAATTAATTTGAAGCTAATGATATCTGAAAAATTAATCTGATTTTTGAGATACTTTACATAGATTTCATTTCATTGGTTTTAATAATACTTTTCCACTTTGTTACTACTTTTGGAATTTAGTTTATGACAGCTTTTCAGTCCATTTGTAAATTCACAGGTGAGAACAAAATTGTTTTTTTTTTCATAAGTTAAAAAATATGTATAATAAATATATGAAAACATTTGTTAAGCTTGCTAAAAACAAAGTTTGGTTAAAACAGAGTCTGCTTTTTTATGTGAAAGTGTGTAGTCTTTATGCCCTTCAGGATGGAGACTATATATGAAATTGTGAAACACATTTAACATTGAATTACCACTAAATAGCTGTGTGATGAAAATCACTGAGGGCCTTTGGAACTTTGGAATTTAGTTGACTTTGAGGTGTCTGGGGCTGTTTTTTTGCAACGCAAAATTGACAACTGTGAAGTTACTTGTGTTAAAATACTTGCCGTAAGTACTTTCTATATCTAACAAATGTGAAACACGAAAAAGGTTTTCAAGAGTATGCTCAAATATTTTGAAGATTTCCAAGGGCTTTTTCTCATATTATCAAAGAAGCCACTTTCATATTCTGGATTGGAATGCAGACTTGCGGTGATTTGAATGTTGGGTGTGGATGATATACAGAGAGCTCCACATTTAAACTCCGTGTTTCTATGTTTTCTTTGCTTCACCATTTACAGTTGTCTAACTCACTAGAATCTTTTTTTATTCCTTTCAGATAAATATATTACCAGAATTGTACCGGCTTTGCAGAAAGGAAGGATTATGTCAAATAATTAGAAAATTTCCAGGTAATCTTTAGTTTAGTTAATTATGAATATGTATGTGACATACGTATCCTTAGCAGACATCAACTAACGAGCACGCAGCCTGGCAGCTTTATTGCTGTGTCTATCAGTTCCACTTCGCACGTCTTCTAGAGTCCACAGGTTTTGCCAAGGGGAAGACCTTGATAATAAGTTGTACAAGCATAGCACTCTTTCTTTCGTTCTCCTTTACCTTTTGATTTGCTAGATGTGTATTACTTTTTCTCTATTCTGGTTGTGCTTAAAATAACTGCTGCACTATTTAGAAAAGTATTTGGTTATCTGAAACTTGATGTTTTAAAAAATATAGCTTTCTTCATTATTAAATCATTGTGATCATAAAATTTGTTTTTTCCTTTCTAAAATTGTCTCACTTGTCCATGTGTTTAAAACAGGATACAGGGTAACTTCTGTCTTGACTATATTAGGAATTTCAAACAAAATTACCACCTCCAATTTTCACATAAGTTCATATAGTGAAAAAAAAATCAGCAGAAGTGCATGAGCCTTTACAGATGAAACAAGCCCTTACTGATGAAATTATAGCCTGCTTTAAAAAACATTGGTGGAAGAGTTTCTCAAATTTCGTGTTTAAAGCTCATTTGTTGTTTAATAGTTTACGCCCTTAGAAAGTATTTCATTACGTAATTAAAATTTAGAGCTGCATACCTTTAATTGTGTTTCACATTAATTTATGTCAGTGAAATAAAAAAAACTGAGATATATCTTAACCCTTCAGCTTTTCTATGGAGTTCTGTCTCCAGACCAAACATGAAGCCCCTTGGCATGTTCCATTGGAAAGACTACAGTCTTCTATTATCATTCACCAGGAATTAAAATAGAGATGAATCAATGATTCAACTTTCAATTTAAAATGCATTTCCATATAAGTAGCTGAATAAATTTGGTTCGATAATTATTGTTATATATAGTAGTTATAACTGATTATAATCTGTGGCATTTTTTGGTAAACTCTAGCTAGGTAGTTTTTTTCTTTAAAGAAGTAATATTACGTGAAAAATAAAAAGAGCCAGGCATGGTGGTGCATGCCTGTAATCCCAGCACTTGGGAGGCTGAGACAGGAGGATTGTTGTGAGTTCAAAACTAGCCTGGGTCACAAAGTAATTTCAAGGCCAGCTTGAATGCATAGTGAAACCCTGCCTCAAAAAATAAAATAAAATAAAATAAAATAAAATAAAATAAAATAGTTTATTTCCATTAATAGACTATCAGTGAATATACAAAGTTCCTTTAGTTAAGGCAATCTGAAAAAAAATTTGTTTGCATTTTGATCACATCCTATAGATTTTTAAACTTTGCTTTTCTTTTTTACTATTGGTATTT
>RJWT010046511.1:0-11447 GCA_004365215.1 Cuniculus paca | reverse complement strand
TTTTTTTTTTTGCAGCACCAGGGATTGAACTCACGACCTTGTGCTTGCCAGGCAGGCGCTTAGGCCACTGAGCTAGATCCCTGGCCCTTGTCTTTTTGAAACAGGGTCTTGCTACCATTCAGGCTGGCCTTGAGCTCACTTTGTAGCCTAGGCTAGTCTCGAACTCACAACAATCCTCCTGTCTCAGCCTCCCGAGTGCTGGGCTTACAGGTGTGAGCCACCATGCCCGGCTCTTGTATCTTTCTAAAACTCACTTTCACCAGCATTTTTTGTAGATTCCATTGGATTGTCTATGCAGATGATCATATTATATGTGCATAAAGACAGATTTTGCTTCTTTGCAACCTGGATGTCTCTTACTTATTTTTCTTGCTTTATTATAGTGTCTGAAACCACGTAAAATGTGAAGTAGTAGTGACCAGAACAGGCATCCTTGATTTCTTCTTTGTTTGGGGAAAAAAATTCAGCCTTTTATTATTTCCTTTTTGATTTACCTCTCCCAATGGGAATATTTTAGAAGTGTCAAGAATATTGGTTTTCTGACATTTATTTGGACATTTTCCAGAGAGCTTTCTGTTGATTATTTCTAATTTAATTGCATTTTGGTCCTTAAGATACTTTATATGACTTCTTTTTTTAAATTTATTGAGACTTGTTTTATGGCCCAAATATTTCTCTTGGTAGTGTCCACTTGAAAAGAATGCATATTCTCTATTACTGTTTAGAGTTTTCTATAAATGTCAAGTCAGACACTTCACCTTTTAATACAGAGGAGTGAAATAGGAAATATATTCACTTCTTGCTTCCCCGAATTATTATGAGTTTGGAAATCCTGCCAGTTTTTTCTTCTAAGTGAAGAGCAGTCTCCTGATTAGAATGACAGCTTTGAACTGGAAGACATTATTTTATTATTGCACTAATCAACTACAGAAATTAACTGATTGGCTACTTAATAATGAAGTGAAGTTGCTTGTAATTCTTTTAAGGATACACAAAATGAATTAAATTAACTCTTTACTGTCTGGCATGCCTGAGATATTCTTGTGTGAATATGGAGGAGTTCAAAATCCTTTTTGAAAACCAGTAAAACAGATAATACAGTCAGTTTTAAAGGGAAATATATTATTTAAGGTGCATAATAAGTACAAATAAACCAAAAATACAGGCTAAAAAACTATAGTCTTTTGACAACCTGAGTATTCCTTTAATGATATAGTATTCTGAGGGTCTAAATGGAAAAACTTTTCATAACAGTATTTCTCTTGGATAGCATTTTCAGATTAACCCTATTCGTAGACCATTTTACTGTCTTTGAGGAAATTTCAGTGTAAAATAATTTGTTTGGTTATCTCAGCATATACTTGCATCTACCTAGATACGGAACAAGGTTGGTGAAGGAGAAAGAAAACCGAACTGGATTATATATCAGAGGTGATAAGCAAAATCTGGATTGGAATCTTTGCATCAAAGGAGATTTTGAATAAGATGAGTTTACTTCAGCCTTTTTTTTGGGGGGGGGGTACCAGAAATCAAACTCACAACCTTGTGCACACCAGGCACGTACTCTGGGCTATATCCCTGGCCCCTCAGCCTTCATTTTAGCTGGGCAAGCTGATGATTATAGAAATTAAGGTACAGAGAAAGTTGGTACTTTGTGTAACAGTGGATCCACCCAGGGGTAATCTGTTCCTTAGAGGACTTTGGCTATGTCTGGAGACAGTTTTGGTTGTCCCATTTAGGGGGAGGGAGATGGTACTGATGTGCAGAGGCCAGGGATAATGCCAAGTATCCTATAGTGCATACGACAGCTCCTCAGGACAACAGGACATCATCAGCTCAAATGTCAGGAGTGCTGAGTTTGAGAAGACCTAGTCTGAAGCCAGTGTATCTTGAGTAATTTGTGTGCAGGCATGCATATGTTTGGTATGGGGAATTGAACCCAGGACCTTCTAAATGAGCTACATCCTCAGCTCTTTTTATTTTTGCCCAGGCTTGGCTCAAACTTGTGATCCTCTTGCTTCAGCCTTTCGGAGTGTTGGGTATACAGACTTGTGCCACTGGACCTCAAAAAAAAAGTTCAAATCTTTTTTTTTTTCTGAGACAGAATCTTTATATGCAGTTCAGTCTAGCCTTGAGCTAACTGTGTAGCCAAGGCTGACCTTGATTTTGGGCCATCCTCCTGCCTCAGCCTCCCAAGTTGCTGGGATTACAGGCATGCACCCCACCACACTTGTCTTAGTTTGAGTTTCGATTTGCACATGGATCTTTACAACCCTACCTTCAGTGACATATAATTCTGTTCTCAGCTAATAGTAATCACTTGTAAACTATTGATTTTATTTTTCAAGTTAATTTTTTTAAATTGAGCTCAAATTCATGTAATATCATTAACTACTAGCTGTTTTATTGAAGTGTACAATTCAGTGGCATTTATTTTGTTAAGCAACTGCAATCTTTATCATCTTAACAGCTGCCAGAAGGCCGGCCTGCTTTCTGCTTTGCCCTGCTCTGCCCTGCCCTGCCCTGCCCTCCCCTCCCCTCCCCTCCCCTCCCCTCCCTTCCCCTCTCTTCTCCTCTCGAGGTGGGAAGGGGTGCCTCACTATATAGTTAAGGCTGGTCTGGACTCACTGTGTAGCCCTGGCTGGTCTTGAACTCAAGGCAGTCTGCCTGCCTCAGCCTCCTGAGTGCTTGGATTACAAGTATACACCACCATGCTCAGCCTAGAATTTGTAATCCTGCTCTGGTTTCTCTCTTGGGATGTTTCTAAACCATTTTTCCACATATTTATTGAGGGAATGAATGAAATAGCTTCTTAAAAGCAGGAATAGTGTTTTATCCATATTTGTATTTTACTGTGTCTAATAAAGTGCTTTTTCAGACAGAATAGTAGACAAATATTTGATATGATATTTTTGTTTTCTGTATCACTGCTCTATTCTACTGACCTGTTTACTTAGAAAGTAAGCCTCTTCAAGATCTTAACACTCACCCTCCTTATATAATGAAAACAAGTGTTTATTGATTTGAAATTTTTTCATTCCAGATTCACTTGTTATTTGAATCTTTTTTTTAATCTTCTGAGTTGTCTCTTTGTAGGTAATTTGTAATCCATTCTAGAAGTCCACATTTATCTTTTATCTCTGATCTGTTATTTTAAAATCTGTAATAGATAAGAACTGGAAAAGATGTTAGAGATAATTTAGGTTCAGTATAGGGCTTTACAGATTGGGCTATTCAAGGTTATATGGTAGACAGTGAGTTGAAGAGGAATCATAACCAGGAACCAGGCCTACCAGTAAGCAGACTTAAGATGAATCATTTTCTCATTCTTTCACATATATGAGTTCTGTTTCACTGATTATACAAAGTGACTGTGTATTACACCTTTTTAGTGCTTTGCATGGTCTTTAGCATTAGGCACAGAGTAATTAGTTTTAGGGTTGTGGGAATAACATGATGGCATTGCCAATTCAATAATTTAATTTAATATTGTATCTCTACCTGCCTTATGGGAGGAAACACCTGGAGGGCAAATCCTGATTACTTGTGCAATGGGTACATGAAAAGAATTGAGAATGGGACAGATGAGATCAAGAGAATAACAGAAGGCTGCAGATGGTGGCTCAGCACTTTGGAACGATTCCATCAGTTCCTGCTGTCCCATTCAGTGTGACAGATCCATCTGGGCCTCCCCTGAGTGCAAGAATGTGATGTAATGGACATAGGATGTGAAAGCTGAATTTCACTGAAAGTAATTATCATGTTCGAAATAGACTTGGAAATGTTAGGTATAGAGACAAGATGGAAAGAACCGAAGACTTGGATTACATAAACCCCTAATACGTAACTGTTATGGTTTGTATCTAGGTGGTCCCCCAAGCCTCATGCAGTCATGAGGTGGCTGAATCTACCGTTTGTGATTTGATTGTTGTCTAATGCTGGGATTAGCAGTGTGAGTGCTGCACCCACCCAGGGGTGGAGCCGGCATACAATATAAGGGAGGGACCAAGGCATGTTTTCCCCTCACTCTCCTCTTTTGCCCTGTTTTGCTCTTGCTACTTGCAGCCAGGCTGCCCCTTGGCCACACCACCCTGCCTTGAAACCAGCCAAATATGGACTGAAATCTCCAAGAACTGTAAGAAATATACCTTCCCTTCCCTAATTTTGTATGTCAGGTATTTTATCTCAGCAACGAGAGAAAAGTAACTAAGACAATAACTTTTTCTATTTATTTGGTAAAATCCAGGTCCTTGGTTCTGGTTCCTATTTAGTTTTCATTAAAACCTTCAAATGTCAGAGTTTAAAACAGTACCTTCTCTTGTCATCCCAAAACAACAAAGTGAAACAAAAGTAAAACAAAGCTTTATTTTAAAAATACAAAGTTGAGGGAAAAAAATGAAATTTATAGTTATTCTGACCCTGTACAGGTCTACTTATATATGCAAACATATATTTTAAAAAATATGTTACTAGAATTTATTATTCAAAAACACACATTTAGGGTCGGGGATTTAGCTCAGTGACTGAAGCGCCTGCCTGGCAAGCGTGAGGTTGTGAGTTCAATCCCCAGTAAATAAACATTAAACTTTTCATCAGATTTTTTTGGGTTGCCCCCCACACCCTCCACTCAGTCTTTTCCTTTCTACCCCTTCAATCAGGTTTTTCATTTCCACAGCATTGAATTATGAATGTGAAGTCCGGGATAACTTCAAATACTAAAAATACTTCTTTCCAGCTTTTAACTTTTCTCCAACCCTGTTTTCAGGTCATCCATCCTACTTCATGGGATCCCTTTTCACAAAGGCAGAAATGTACTAGAGAAAATGTCTATAAGTCGGTTCAGCCCTACTTTACCTTCGTTAGTGTTGTACTACAGTATGAACAAATAGTTTTTGTTTGCAGGTAGGCAAAACTTCTCTTCCAGATTATTCATATCCTTCCTAATGAAGCAATGCTATTGACCTCTATAATAACACAGGGGCTGACTCTCCTAAGCAAAGCAGCCATACAGGAGGTCCCTGCAGGACCCTTCTTAGTTGTTCTCATTTGATCAAAGGGGCTTTTTCCTTGACCTAGCACAAGATAATGAGACTCACATACTCAGAAAGCATAGAACTGTTTGTCCTTTGGAGAGGTATGAGGCTGCTGTGGATCTGGGGATATATTTGGACAAGTTGGTGGCTAAGGGAATCACAAGAGGGGTGATTTTCCACTGGGAATGGCAAGCCCTCATGTCCTCCTCTTTACTGGCACCGGGGGCGGGGTGTCCTTCCTTATCCTCTTCTGCCTTTGGCTTAACTGATGCATTAGAGAGATCAAGCTGTTCCTTGGTCTGGGCCGTTTGTGTCATCAACCTAACCTGTCCATGTAGGATTGTATGTCTGCCAGTATCTCAGTCACATGAACTTTAGCTTTTGCTTCCTAGATGTTCACTAGATGAAGGAAGGGCCTCTGCCTCATCAGCAATCACTTTCTGAACTTTTATTAAATTCTTGCTGTATGAGCACATTCACCTGGTCCTGAGGTACTTTAGGATCATAAGGTCTTGGGCTTTAACCTTTCTACCAAGTCTGTCCTAGCTGCCTTCAGTCCACCCCAGTCTTTGCTTCTTATTGTCCAAAGACTTCATCCAGATGAAAGCTGATGGCACTGGTAAACTCCAGCGACTGGACATGGGACACGAGCTGCTGGTCTTCCTGGCAGTAGGTGCTCAAATGGAATCTGTGGTCCAAACACTTACCTTGACCAGTCTTTCTGCTTCCATTTTTCTATTCCTGGGTGAAATTTGCTTTTTCTGCCTTAGTTTCTCCTTTCACCTCTAATTCTTGTCCTTGGTTGTCTTCCTCTGCCTTACTTTCTTCCTCATCCTCCAGTTCTTTCTGTCTTCTTCATGCTCTTCCTCACCCGTATGCTCACCATTGCTCATCTTTCTCGCTTGTGACTCACTGGCTGCCTTTGACTTGCTTTCTTCCCTTGCTTCACTTTCTGCCACCTTCTGCTACATCTTGGGGTCATCCTTCCCATCCCCTCCTTGCTGTTTCCACAGATCCAGGCCTGGGTGCCTTGGACCCACTCAGCCCAGGTGGTAACTGAGGAACTTCTGCCTGTATTCTGCAGTGTGATCTTGGCACACTTTATGGCCCAGAGCCACCAGGGGCTCACACTCTTTACTTACCCTATGTTATGGTTTGTGTTTAGATGTCCCTCGAAAGCCTCATGCAATTTTACTTTTTTTTCTTTTCCAATCAGATTTTATTGGTACATTTAAATACACATAATGATCACCTCTGCAAGCTGTGAGCTAAATCTTTTCCCCTTTAACTTTGGGTGCAGAGTGTTTTATCTCAGCAATGAGAAAAATAACTAAGACACCCCAGCTCCTTGGAGGCCAGATACCTCAGGGATGCAGCTGAGGTATCTGGGCCTGTGAACTTGCTGCCTTTTATTGGCATGGCCTCTATATGTCCTCCTACCTGGCCCATGGGTCCCTTTGATGTGAGTGGACATCTGGCTGGGCTGCACCACAGCTCAGAATGAGGTCTAAAAGTACTGCTAGACCCTGCCTGTGGGAGCGCAGGGCCTTTCACAGCTCCTGTAGTTCTTTATTATATAACACAAAAATACTTTATGGCTTTCTAGAGGTTAAGATAATTATGTCTGTACACGTTAATATATAGATTTATAGTGTCATAATTAGATATGATTGTGCCATCGTTTAACCAATTCCCTATTGTCAGGCAACTAGGTTTTTCTAATCTTATATAAATTAACTCTGCTAACATGAAAATTTTGTGTATGTGTATACATGATTCCTAGCACAAAACTTTACAGTGAAATTTCTTTTCTCAAGGTTTACATATTAGTTAACTTAAAAAAAAATTTTTTTTGTTTTTTTTAAAACAGTCTTGTGTAGTTCAGGCTGGCCTTGAAGTCACTATAGAGTCTAGGCTGGCTCAAATTTGTAGAGATCCTTCTGCCTCAGCCTCCAGATTGATGGGATTACAGGCATGCACCATCATACACAGCTGTATTAGTTAATTTTTAAAGTGATGCTTTTGATTGTCGTGGCTAATATTCTCATAACTTACCTCATTTCTTCTGTGTCAGACAAATGATCCACAGCTGTAGCTGCAGTTATGTATGGTGTTTTTGTTTATTTATTATAACTATAAATGTCAGGGGAAGGGCCATTTCTACTTATTCAGTCTGGTTCCCCAAAATACAGTAAAAGGAACTGTCATTTTGAGTTTTTTTTTAAGAGTAGGAAAGATTTATTGGGGAATAGGAACAGCTCCTGAGAGATTGGAGGAGTCCCTGTCTCTCACGGGTTGCCACAAGCAAGGCCCTTTGTCAAGGGTTATTTATACAGCAAAGTTACGGTGTAGGTACAATATGGGTCAAATTACAATCAACCTGTAAGATTACAAGTAGCTGCTCAGCTAATATTGATCCAGTAAGGAACTGGAGCAAATAACAAGGGTATATGACTGACATTACTAACTTCAGCTTATCTATGACTTCTAAAGCAGAAGCACTTGGGGAATGGATAGGTCCAGGTATTCTTGTCACCACCCAGGTGTCTGATACATATCTGGACTTAATGGACTAGGTGGTACTAATTACAGTACAGTCCCAAATTGTGCTTATCCCTTAGAGGAGTATGCAAGTGTGCCCATTGTGACTTTATTTTGGAGTCTTGGTTTCTTTAAATGTGCCTCCAGCCACAATTTTGATGTCTTTATTTTTCTGCTAACTTCCTTAAGAACCTATCCTTCTCTGACTGTATCTTAATTTCTGTCTTGCATTAGCTGCCTGTAGTATCCCCCCCACCGGCCCCTGCCCCCCTGGCGGAAGAGCTGTCTATCCCTAACTGCATTTAAGGGGAAATAGGTGAAGTTTCAGTCTAGCTGCTTCTAGCTAAAAAGGGTTGGTATAGGGGAGTCCGCAGTCAGGCCTTTTCCAGAGAGCTAATCTAAGGGGTCTTGGATAGAAATCATGTTGGAACTTAGCATTTATGAACTCCCCTTAGAAGTTCCTAGTGGATTCTGGTAAAGGAGCCTGGCACATTTATTGTTTTTGTTTTTGTTTTTGCTTTGTGCCAGGGATCAAACTCACAACCTCACGCTTGCCAGGCAGGCGCTTACACCACTGAGCTAAATCCCCAGCTTGGCACACTTATTGTTGGTTCCATCTGCATGATCACTTGGAGTTTGGCAGTCTTGGCAAGAATAAACAAACTTTTGTACCAAGAGATTAAAATTTGTAGGACCAGAGCATGGCACTAGAATGGAAAGAAAATTGTGGAAAAGAGACATGTCCAGCCAGAGATATAGCTCAGCCACATAAGTGCCTGCCTGGCAAGTGCGAGGTCCTGAGTTCGATTTTCAGTACCGAGAGAGAGAGAGAGAGAGAGAGAGAGACAGACAGACAGACAGACAGACAGACAGACAGAGAAACAGAGAGAGAGACAGAGAGGCATGTGTAGACTGCTTTTAAGGAACTGGAGTAGTGATTGTAACCAGCTGGTTCTTACTGATGCAGGTTGCCTGTAAGTCTGATTTCTTTTATTGTTGTAAGATCTTATTTCACCTGAGGTGAATTACCTAAAGACAACAAGTTTTATTTATTAGGGTACAAGTCCCTCTAGTTTTGGCCATAAGAAGATGGAGAGCTCTATAGTTTTGGAAGACAATTTTAGCAATTTACACAATTTAAGGAATTTACCCTCCTGTTCAGCTTTTATAGCTTCCACTGTAGCTTTCTAGCCTCATTGAACTATAACAGTGGTCAACTACTGGTAGCTGGAAATTGCCAGCAGGGATCAGTGATTGGGAGCCCCCTTTCTATATTTAGCCTATGGTATTTGGAGGTGGGAGTCTTTTTGAGACTTGGTTTCACAATGCAGTTCAGCCTGTCCTTGAACTCACTTTGTAACCCAGGTTGACCTTGCACCCACAGAGATTCTCTTTTGCCTCAGCCTCCCAAGTGGGATGACAGGTGTGTACCACAATGCCCGGCTATGGTATTATTTTTAAAACATATTTTGGTTATACTTTTCTGCTGGGTATTTAAGACAAAGTTAAAGTGAGGACTGTGTTAATCAAAATTAATCTGTCACTATATATCAAGGTCGGGTCTCCTCAGGCATTACTTTTTTTGTTTGTTTGGTACTGGGAATTGAACTCAGGAACTCTCACAGGCACCGGGCTGCTGAGTACGTCAGGCATTACTTTTAGAACCATGTATAGAGTCTCAGCTCCTCTGTCAGTGTCAGTCACCAGGATGGGTCTTGCTTGACCATGTAGTGTCCTGCGAAAGCATGGGAGACTTTTCTTTCTCTGGTGACTGACCTTTTTGGCATTGGTTGACTCCTGTCTTCTGGGGTCCAACAGTCCCCCTGCTCAGTAGGTTGGGTGACCCACTAAAGTTGTAGGATCCTATAAAAAAGGTCCCCTCATGTTCTAGGTCTTTGCTGACCTTGGAGAACCAGGGCCAAAATATTGGCTGTCCTCTTAGCCCAGTTATCTTTGTAGCTCTGGCCTCCAAACCTCAAGTGAGTTTGAGGGCAGCCTGGGCTACACAGTGAGTTTAAGGCCAGTCTGAATTGTATAGAGACCCTGTTTCAAAACAAAACAAAACAAACCACAAAACAAAAAAAACAGGAAAGGGTTTGAGATCAAGGACAACATAGCATTTTAGCATGACAATCAGATTGTTCTAGGACAATTAAGTTTTGTCATCTCTGAAACACATTTAAATCCCCATTTTAGTATAAAATAACTTTAGTTATCTAATTACAAGATACTAAATGACATAAAAAACTTTTACCAAATTTGTTATCTCTGAAGCATTGTCTGTTACCAGAGTGACATTTAAGTAGAATGTACTTGTTCATGGATGTACTTTACGAATGATTAATACCTAATCTCTACTTATTAGAGTGACATTGTCTAGACTGCACAGTGATTAGGTACCTCTGTTATAACACAATTGCATAACCACCACACAAGCACAAGCCTGAAATCATACAAGCATATCATCTGTATCATCTGATTGGCTATCTCATACTGGATTGGTATGCGCATTTCATTGCAAGTACTTAGAACACAAGTAAGGGAGTGCCAGATGTTTCAGCATCCGAAAAGATAAGGGCGAAAAGATAAGGGCCGGGGATTTAACTTAGTGGTGTAGTACCTGCCTGGCAAGCGCGAGGTCGTGAGTTCGATCCCAGGGTGCCGCAAAAACAAACAAAATTTTAACCTGAAAGCCAGCACTATATCTTTCATTTTGCACCTTTGAAAGGCTGTACACTTGGAAAACACACATACACCTTTGAAAGCCTGTACACTTGGGGTACACAAATACACCATTTAATATATTATGAGGTTAATAGTAATTGATATTACAGCTGTGTAGAAATCTTTTACATATATTTAGTTTCCTTTTTGTTGTTTTGTTTGTTTTGAGACAGCATCTTTCTGTGTAGCCCAGGCTGGCCTTGAAATTGCAGCAATCCTCCTGCCTTAGCCTCCTGGTGTGTGCCACACACTTGGCTTAGTTTCTGTTTTTAAGACAAATTTTAGATTCCTTTAATAGGTTTTATAAGTTGTAATTGTATCGAGAATAAAGGACATCTTTACAGCTCTTGGTAAGTTTAGGAAACAGTGTCAGTGATTGCAAATAGACTTGCTAATAAGAAAATGCTTGCTTAATCCAAACTAGTAGATGTAGATGAAGTTTAAATGTCAGGACCAAAACAAACAAAAGTCAGGACCAAATTTCAAGAGCTGTCAAATTTCAGTCATCGTATATGTTTAGGATCTAAACATGTATTTTATAAAAAACAGAGTGCCTATTATTTACCTTTTTTTTTTTTTTTTTTTTTTTTTTTTTTTTTTTTTTTTTTTTTGCAGCACCGGGGATTGAACTCACGACCTTATGCTTGCCAGGCAGGTGCTTAGGCTGCTGAGCTAGATCCCTGGGCTTCCTATTACTTTTTATCAAATATATATAGTCTTAACTCTATAAACTTAACTTTAAATCTCAGAATCATAGAATAGTGCATATGTGTGTGTGTGTGTGTATATATATATATATATATATATATATATATATATATGCCCAAATATTTTTTTTTTTTTCTATCTTTTTGAGACAGGGTTTCACTATGCAGTTCAGGCTGGCCTTGAGCTCACTTTGTTTTGTTTTGGTGCTGGGGATTGAACTCACCACCCAGCACTTGCCAGGCAGGTGCTTATGCCACTGAGCTAAATTCCCAGCCTTAGCTCACTTTGTAGTCCGGGCTGGTCTTGAACTTACAGTGATTCTCTTGCCTCAGTCTCCCAAATGCTGGGATTATAGGAGAGCACAAGGGTCTTATTTTAGTAAAATATAGAACCTGTTTCTTTTTTTTTTCTTTTGGTACCAAGAATTGAACTCAGGACCTA
>RJWT010046510.1:0-11444 GCA_004365215.1 Cuniculus paca | reverse complement strand
TTATTAGCATTATTATGATGTCATCCCAAACCAAAATATGAGCACATGTGGACAGACAGTGCAGACAATTAAATTCATGCTGCAAGGTAAACTAATGAAATTGGGTGAATTCAAGTACAAGATGTGTAAGACGGGATCACATGATGAAGATAAAAACCACCCAAGGCATAGAAGGCACCCACCAGGAATGAGCGAGGCCATTTTCTTGATGGGTTTTTGACTGCTCCATGGTAAAGCTCTGTTCTAGCAAGCCTGCTAAGTCCAAGTTACTGCCGGAAGGTGAGTTCTAGGAGTTCTTTAAAAAGCTGCTTTTGTGTTATACTCTTCAGCATTTGGAGGCAACCCTAAAAACCCCCATATACATGCATGCATGCATACATGTCTGCATGTGTATGTGTATATGTATATGTGTGTGTTTGTGCCTTCCTCTGCAGGACCTACTGTGTATATAATACAACCTTTTGGCTTTCCTGGGCTGCACTGAATGAAGAGGAATTGCCTTGGGTCACATGTAACCACATACATGTGTGGTTAATGTACATAAGTATCAAATATTTATTTTTTATATTTGTTTTTATAACATTAGAAAAAGAGGGCAGGCTATAGATTGTACAAGCCTGATTAACTTGTAATTAATTATAGGAAAGAAAGAGTTTTCTGAGGTCTTCACCCTGCAGTTAGAAATGAGGCTACCTCAAATCTGGAAATAGAAATTCTCTAAAGGGTTCACCTAGAAAGGACAGACTCTGTGAGCTCTCAGGTTAGTTTCAAGAATATCCATTCTGTGTGTGGCCTTGCTTGCTTGCTTACTTGCTTGTTTGCTTTTTCTTTTTTCTTTTTTTTTTTTTTTTGTACTGGGAATCGAACTCACGACCTCTGCTTTCTTGGTGTAGCAGGATTATAAGAGGAAACAGTGTCCCAGCTGTTCTAGGTCCACACTGGTAACCTCATTATAATACTGCATACTTCACGCAACCATTGTGGAGAGAAACCATGTTGACTCTTGGCTGATGAAAAGCAGCATTTCCTGCAGCAAAGACACTATTCTGGGAATGCTTGCCCTATTTCAGGAAAGCAGTGGATGGAAGAGAACTGAATTCTGTAGCCAAATTACATGGAATGCTGGGTGTAGAATTCAACCATGTTTTCCTCCCTATTAATAGTCATGGTATATTGGGAACTCAGCTAAGTGATTTGCATCTAGAAGCTCATGTAATTCTTAAAATAAAACTGAGAGGTAGATCTGGTTAGGACCATTTTATAGTTGGGAACAATCAAATGTACCTCATCCAGTAAATAACCTGAGTTTTGAGTGTGAAGCTTCTGTTCTTAACTGAACGCTTGTGTCTGCTTTTTCTCTTGCTGTGGAAGCTGCATGGATGCTCACTGTGTTGCTCGCCATTCTAGCCCTACAAGCTTGTCTGGTACCTGACTCTGGGTGAAGTGTAGCATCCCATAGGCTGTATACAGAGACAGAAATGTAACTCAAACCAGTGTAAGCAGAAAGCGGATTTCATTGTCTCACGCAAACGGAAATGCGGTGTCTAGGTATAGCACTTCAGACGTGACAGGACATAGGGGCCAGATGGTGTCATCACAACTACCTTTCTTTCCATCTTTCTACCGTGCTTCCCTGTGTTGGCTGCTTTCCCAGGAAGACTCTCCATGGGGAGGCAATTAGAGCAACCAACAATTCTAAACTACTGAGCACAGAAATAAGAGGTTCTCTCCTTCAAGCTGTTGCAACAAAAGCCCTAGGGGTGACTCTAATTAGCTTGGTTTGGGTCAAATGCCCACTCCTGAAATAATAACTAAACTGGAGAGATGTTGTTTGTATACCTGGAGTTGGATGGTGGAGGAGTCAAGCCTCCCCTCAATTCCATGGTTTCCTAGATATATCAAGCCGGAAGAAACTTGTGTCCATTGCAAAAACTGTTTCATAAATATTTGCTGAACATAATGAATGAAGGAAGGAATACTTGCTGTCTTCTAGAAAACCTTCTGAGAGTACAAAATGTCTAAAAATAAGATGTCACAAATTAGGGCATATAGTACACCTGCAGTGCATTTTTGTTGAATTAATATAGGAACAAATGAATAACATTTTTGAAGGAAGACAGAATCTGTTCCTCAGAGAAAGATTGTTAAATAAATGCTCCTTTGTAGAGTAAGGAGGACTTAAAGGATTGTCCATGAAGTCACTTTGCTTTTATGTTCCTTTGAGTGCCCCTCAGATTGGGATAATGGAAAGATGAAGGCGGTAATGAGGGAACTGCTGTTTCTGTGCAGCCTTCCAGCTGAGTCCTCGGTGGCAGTGGTGTAAATGCAAACACCCGAGGCTCTAGAAAGGGGAGCATCAGGTGGAATTTTTTGGCAGTCTTATGCCTTGTCCTCCAAGTTTATGCAAATTTTGCATTCTATTTTACGATATTTTCAAGTTTCTTTTAATGAGTTAATATTTAAAGTTCATTACCATTGAGAAGAAGCAAAACAAAATGGAAAATACTTCCTGATGGTCTTGGTGGAACAGCAAGATGTTGTTTAATTGAATCCTATCAAATTTGGAAAATTGAGTTGAATCGAAGGAGCCAATACCACAAATCAGTTTCATGCTCTGGGCACTTCCTTTGGTCTCAGTTTTTTTATATTTCAGAAACATATTAAAAGACACTTCATACTCACTTAAGAGGAGGTGCTTAAAATCTTGTTTCAAGAAGTGGGGAGAGGAGGTGTCCTTAGGCTCCTTTCGAGGGTATCTCTCTTCTTGTTAAAGGCATAAGTCATTAATCAGAAGGTCTCTGGTCCACTTACTGTTCTGTTTCTGCTACTGTCTTAGAAAAACATATTCAAGGGACTGTCAATGTCAGAAGAATTCTGATGATCATATTTTACATTTTTTCTCCATGTTTTAATTTTCCTCATGCATGAACAGGCTAACCCAAATAATTCATAGTCTGAGTCCTTGTGATCAGTAATTCTTATCCAACTGGCAAATTTTATTTTTGTTGCAGCTGACTTGTGTGGCGTAAACAACCAGCTTTGTTATTCTTTCTTGCAGTTGTTGCTTGAATGTATAGTCTATTAAAATAGCCAACTCTGGGTGGCCATGGAAGTATACACCTATAATTCCAGCACTCTGTAAGGCTGAGGAAAAAAGATCTGAACTTTGAACTCAGTCTGAGCAGTGCAGTGACTTAGCAAGATCCTGTCTGAAAAATAAAATTAAAGGAAGAAAGAAAGAGAGAGAAGAAAGAAAGAAAGAAAGAAAGAAAGAAAGAAAGAAAGAAAGAAAGAAAAGACAGGAAGTAAATAAAATGAAAAAGAAAGAAAAAGAAAGAAAGAAAGAAAGAAAGAAAGAAAGAAAGAAAGGAGAAAGAAAGAGGAAAGGAAAAGACAAAAGAAAAGAAAAACAAAAGAAAGAAAGAAAGAAAGGAAAAAAAGAAAAAGAAAAGAAAAGAGAAGAGAAGCAATTGAACAAGCTGGAGATGTAGCTCAGTATGAAAGCCCTGGATTCAATCCCCAGCACACTCCTCCTCTGTTCCTCAGCAGTCAGTTTTGTGAGCCATTGTGTCATTAAGATGAAGAGTGGATTTATTCAGCATATCTAGATTTTTTATGAGTATGGAGGATTTTCCCTCATGAAGAAAAATAAAAATTGAACCTTGTGTTCAAAAATTTTTACTAGTGCCTTTTGCTAAGTCAACACAGAATTTACCTGGGTTTTACAGGTTTGCTGTAGAAGTATTCAGTTTACAATACATATGTGTTAAAAGTAGTTTTGACCCACCTGGTGTTTAGGAGTCAGTCTCTCCTAAGACTAACCTCTTGTGTTTGTAAGGAAGGACGAGGAGGAGGAAGAGTTGACTAACTCCTCCCCCATTGGGATGAGGACTTGACGGTCCGTCTGCTCGCTTGACAGACTTTCAGATAGGGCATCTGTTTACAGCTTTGCCTTTAGCATGATCTTCTTTTTTTGAACCTTTTCAAGGTTTTCACACTACTGTCTTGAAAGTAAAGTTAAATATTTCTTTCAAACATATGGAAACTGTGTCATTCAACAGTGATGCTTTCAACTCGATTATTCTACTTCTTTTCCCTGAAACTATTTTGACCACATCTCATTTAGGAGTTCAACAAATTTTCTCTCAATATGTGAGCTTTCCTGATAAAGAGATTCTATAACCAGTCTTGAAGACAGCTTTGACCAATCATTTTATTTGTTTGTTTTATGGAGCTTTATATTGCATTGCTGCTGGCCAATGTGTCCCTTTTTAGTTTCAAAAGATTCTGGCAGCAGTCCTTCTGGCTTTGATTGGTTTTATAAAATGTTATTCCAAGACAAATAGCTCTATACACTTCTTACACATGTTTTCACGTAAGAGGCATCTGTGTGAACCTCATTTGCATCTGTACATAACCAAAGTCATATTTTAAATAAACACCCTCTGCTCTTTCAACGGACTATTGCTTATCACTGGATTCATTAATTGTAGTCAAGGGAATTCTTCCATTATCAACTCATTGTAGGGACTCTCAGGGACAATGAGTGGCATGTCTGTCTCATTTCTCAATACTTTCAGGTTATAATTAATTTTAATCATTGTCTTGCACATTTACATTGTTTTATAACCTCTACTTCCCATTTCAAGAGTGCTCCCAATTGCAAATGCACCTTTTAAATCACTGCACTTTAAGCAAATAAATGAGCAGTTACCATAAAAGTCCATGCACTATGACCTTTGTTACTTTTATGCTTGATTTTCAATTGGAGTTGATTGTAGGTGTATGTTAGTAAACAAGACTTTCACTCAGTTGCAACTATACAAAAAGATGAACCAGAGGGTTTTTATGTAATCAAAATTAAAACAAACAAAATAGACAAAATACTTTGTATGATTATGAGACAAGCATAATTTTTAAAAATCTGGCTGGCTCTCAGGGTCTTCAGCGAGTTATGAACTGTCACAGACTCCAACTATGGGACAGGTGAGGGAATAGCATTGGCTTTGACAGTTTCTTACGTAATATAATCTTACTAAACTAGTGCACCATTTGCACTTTGGGGGGTTGATAGTTGTGATGTTTAGAGGGGGCTACATTTTCCAATCCTTTACAGCTTTCAAGAAAAAAAAAATAAAGCCCAAAACAAATCAAAAGCTCTGACAGAAGATATTCTGCTAATCTCTATGAATATGAAAATCAAGATATTTCAGAAATCCAACCTTACTCTTCTTCCCTCCCCTCCCTTCAGTCATTGAGTAGGAAACACCACATAATCAAGGCAACTTTCCAGATAATTGCACTTCAGGTTAGGGCCTATCAGGTGGTGCATGGGAACAGAGTAGGAGACTGTAAGACTTGTCTGTATTCTCTAGTTATCAACAAGTAGTTATTAAATAGTCTAAAAGTATTATATGAGCACTCAGAGTAGATCTACCTAAACAAAACACTGTAAATAAAGTCACATCTGAAATCCCCAGCACACTTCCTGCTTATAACATCCAGACTATGACACTTACACATTGTTATAGCTTGCATCTAGATGTCCCCTCAAAGCTTCATGAACTCAAAGCTTTTTGGTGGTGAATATGGATTGTGGGTCAGTCCACTGATTAGATTAGTGTAGTTCTGGGAATGACTGAGGGCATTTCCTGAAGACAGAAGATCCATCTCAATGTGAGTGCCCTGCCACTTCTGCCATGCCACCCCTTCTTAGAACCAGCCAACTGTGGACTGAAAGTTCAACTTTGAGTTAAAATAAACCTTTTCTTCTTTACCTTGGGGTCCCAGCAATGCAAAAATAACTGAGGCACACATGATCAAAAGCCACCACATTTTATTGATAGATGTATGTTTCAAACTGAATAATTTTGAATACAGGATGGTTTCTTATAGCGATGGTGTTCTGCAGTTGCTCCAAGCCATGATGTTACAATTACCTGGGCAAATGTGAATGTCCAGAGTACCAGTAGCAGACTTTGCAAAATGAGCATTTGCAGCTTGGAAGAAAAGTCCACGAGTACTTTATGTATATGATGGAACATTTTATGAAATGCTGCATTGTCTGTGCTCTCGATGGCCCAGAGCTGGTATTGTATAGGGGAGCATGGATATGAGTTGTTTGGAGGCAAAACATAATTCATAGTTGGATTCCCAATGTGAAAAAAAATTAGGATTCTTAACTACTTTGCTGTTCTGCTATTTTCTTTCATACATAAGCCCGAAAGTGATACATGATAAAAATTTGTGTATAGAAGAACTTCCTTAATAGGTATAAATGTCAGTTTTATTGACATTTATCTCTTTCTTATCTATAAAATAATGGTGCATCATATAATACATGGAGATTCAGTGCTAATGAGTTCCTGAAAGTCCTCTTCTTCATATTCTCATTTTAACATGCTTTTCTTACAATGAATACTGAATGTAAATAATGGCATTTTTCAATGGAGAATCAGTCAATTATAGTGCTTTCATACTGGCTTTAAGAATAATTACAGAGAAGGAGTAAGTTTCATAGAACCACTTCTGTGCCTTCTCTCCCTCTGAGCTGAGAGGATTCCTCAAGCACACACCTCAGTAAAAGCACTTTAATGGAACTGAGCATGGTGGCTGTGATGAATTGAGACAGCTTCAGAGCAGCATGGACAGTAGCATAAACCACTGAAAAAAACTTTTGGTTCATGCACTCACTTTTCTTTCTTATAAAATCCTCCCCATAAATTACTTGCAAAATTCTGGGGATGTAGCTCAGTGGCACAAGTGCCTGACTGGCAAGTACAAGGTCCCGAGTTCAATTCCTGGTACAAACAAAAAAAAAAGTCTGCAAAACATTCCCTACTTGGCAAGTGAATTGTCTGTTTTAAGCTAATTAGTATTGAAAGTATTTACAAAAGTTATGATTTTGATATTTAAACTATTCAAAGAAAAGCCATTTTTCTTTATCATGGTTCTGTTGTAACACCAGTTGTCTGTCAAAGTAGTCAAGCTGAAAACATTGTCTGGAGGCATCTTATTTCTCTATTCTGTATTGTGATCTTAAATTACTAAGATGAAAGTCAAACAGAAGGGAACCAGGACACAGCCTTGTTTTTCTGTTCCCCTGTAAGATCATCCATTCCTTAAACACTGGTGTTAGACCAATTTCAACAGCATCTGGGCTCTGTGCAGCCCACTAAGATGAAACAAAACTGAGTCCTGACACAGGGCCAGAAACCAAGGGGAGTCTACACAACTACAGAGTATCCTGTGTTGTTCAGAGAGGTCATCCTGGTGGTGACTTACTCGTTATTATGGAAGAGTACAATGGCTGAGTCTGAAGACTGGCTGTTCATGGAGAAGGGTAGACTGAGAAATAGTGTTGAACTTTATAATGAGGAAACTGCTTGACATTATGGTTGACAGTATAGTCAATTCATTTTTTTTTATTTTAAAGAGAATAAAACAAAGCAAAACAAAACAGAACAGAGTTAAACACAACAAAGCATTTCAAGAACAGAACACTGCAAGCAATACAGGTCTTCAAAACATAACAGCAGGAGATTAACAATGGCTACCCTAGTGTCTCTTGCCTTCTTCGAAATGGTTGTTCATACATTCACACACAATAAACTAAAACAAAACAAAATAATGTAAAACCAGATAAAACAAAAGAGTAAAAGCATTATAGGCCTTCAAATCAGACAATAAAGTCAATAATGGCTACCCTAATGTCCCTTGTTCTCTTCAAAAAAGCTGTTCATATCGTCTCACATATTGCAATCAAATAGTAGAAAGCTGACTTAAGCCAATCAAATCAAAGAATAAAAGCATTATTGGACTTCAGAACCTTTTCCCCATATTTACTGGAGATTTTGTATCTTATTGAGTCTTTCGGTTTCTTACACTAGGGAGATGATGTGGTGTTTACACATGAGAGTTTGATTTATTTCACTTATGAGTATGGTCTCAAGTTGCATCCATTTACCTATAAAAGCCTCAATGTGATCCTTCTTTATAGCTGACTAGTACTCCATTGCATAAAAGTACCACATCTTTTTTATCTATCCCTCAATTGATGGGCTTTTGGGTTGTTTCCAAGATTTGGGTATTACAAATTGTGCTGCTGTAAACATGGGTGCACATATATCACTGTGGTATGATGATTTCACTTCTGGGAATATGCGAGAAGCAGAATAGCTTGGTCAAATGGGACTTTCAATCCTAGCTTTTTGAGGAACCTCCAGACTGACCTCCACAGTGGCTGCACCAGTCTACCCTCTCACCAACAATGGAGAAGGGTTCCTTTTTCCCCACAGTCTCTCCAGCATTTGTCATTGGTTGTTTTCTTGATCCTAGCCATTCTTTCTGGAGTTAGATGGAATCTCTCAGGGTTATTTTAATTTGCATTTCTCTAATGACCAATGATGCTGAACATTTTTTCATGTATTTATTTGCCATTTGCATTTTTTCAACAGAGAAGTGTGTTTTCATCTCAGATGCCCATTTTTGGATTAGGTCTTTGAATTTCGAGGGCCTCAATTTTTAAAATTCTTTATATGTTCTAGATAGAAGGCCTTTGTCAAAAGGACAGTTGGTTAAGACTTTTTCCCAATTTGTGGGTTTTCTTTTCACTCTGTTGGAGATTTCTTTTGATATGCGAAAACTCTTTAATAAGATGAGATCCCAGTTGTTGATTCTGGGAAGTGTTTCCCGTGCAGTTTGACTTTTGTTCATGAATTCTCCACCTACCCCTATGTCTTCAAGATTTCTACCTACTTTGTTTTTCAGCAGGTTTAGTGTTTCTGTTTTAATATTTAGATCTTCGATCCATTTTGACTTAGTTTGGTGCATGGCGATAGGCTTGGGTCTAGTTTTAGTTTTCGGCATATGGAAAACCAGTTTTTCCAGCACCACTTATTCATTTTTTTTTTAAATAGGAAAGAATCATGCAGGACCACAGGAATACACTTTTGAAAAAAAATGTCAAAAATTGACATTGTCCAGACTAGCCCTTGAAATTTGTGGTGGCAAGAAGTCTTTACTGGGCTCACTTTATCAGGTTTTAAATTGTTACTGTGTGTAAGAGTAAGAATAAGTAGACATCAAGTGAGAACCAGTCTCAATGTGTAATTGAGTGTGATGTCATGTTTACTTTCCTCTAAAGTCCGTTAACAGAACAGAGAAAATTTTTTTCAAAAACTAGGTATCCAAGTTTTGAGTTCAGAAAGGAGACCCCTTGTCTTACAGATGCACTGGAAAATGAAAAAATTGATACCGATTCGGAAGATACTATTATTTGTGACAGTTCAGAAGGAGTTAGTGCGATGTTTAATTTGTGTGTCTGTGAAAGTTGAATAGGTGCAACATCCACAAAAGTAGAAGAGAACAAGGCAACTTAGAGTACTATGAAGCTCTTATTTACACAGAGTAAATTGCCAGGTCTGCGGTTTCCAGTGTATGCAGGGCCAGTTTACAAGCTAAGATGTGGACTACTTATTTGACTTAGGAAATTGAACTGAATTTTAAACAAAAGTGAACCATTAATTCACTTTGAAAGGGAAAGCAAAATCACCTAACAAACTCATAGGATAGTTCCTGAAAAGTAGAAGACTGACTTACAGCTAGGAAGTCAAAGCATTCTTAGATTCGATCTTGAACTAAATTAGATTTCTATTTGACTATTGTTTCTGATTGTGATATGCTAATTACAGACCACTCCTATATATTCATTAAAGTAGGATCTCAATTGAGCAATTCACTATGATTTGGTTTTAAAAAATAACTTCACACTTGAAAAAAAATTCAAATGCATTTCTTCAAATATTCTATAAATCAAACTTATTTTTTAGACAGATACACTTTCAATAATGTAAGTCTGAATTATTGAGGCTTGATTCTAATTGCCTCATTTTCCTCATTCTGATGAATAACAGGATCATATAGCTTTTTAATACAAAAGCTGATAATAAAACCACCTTACCTCTTATTTATGAGTCATATCCTATTCTCTGGAGTGCCTTTGCCTAATGAGCAAACATCAGCTGTGTACCTGAAAGAGTAATTGTTCTTAGGGAAATAATTACTGATTTATAATGACTGACTTCTTTTGAGATGGAAAGATCTGTCCTTTATTTTCTTCTTTTGTGCCACATCCATGTCAAGCTGAAAAGTCAATGAGAACCCAGAATTTAATTGTGTAATAAATTATTTGAAATATTAACTTAATTAAATTCAAGTAATATATATTGAGTGTATAGTACTTGTTGTAAGGGAGTTTTTAGTAATATATGACATGTAAAAGACAATAAAGTCAGATTATCATTAGTTGTCAAATGAACACTGAAATAATAGCTATTATATAATTCTGGAAGAGGGAGGAATCATGATCCAGAGTCAGTAAAAGATTTGTGATGGGCATAGGTCTTAATTTGGGCCTTTAATTACATTGTAGCATTTTTAATAGGTTAAGGGGAAGAGTGGAAAAATAGGTTGTTAGTAGTAGTACCATGCGTAGTAGGGACAAAGGTAAAAGACATAGACTGTTGGATGGAGGCCTCAGCCATCTACTTGTCTCTGCCAAGTATAATACAGGCCAAACTATATTCATCAGAACTTGCAGTGCCTGGAAATGCTGAAGAACTGATTCAGATGGAGGAAGACTAAGGCGATATGACAGCAAAATGCAGTGTGTAGTTCTGGATTGGCCCTTGGCTTGGGAAAAAATCTATAAGGAATATTATTGGGAAAATTTATGAAATTTGAACATCTATGGTACTTGAGATGCTGTCTTATACTGGTATTGAATTTCCTGCACTTCATATGTATACTCTGCTTATGCATTGGTTTCCTAGGGCATCTATAACAAAATATAAGCTGGAGGCTTTAACACAATAGTCGCATAGTTCATCATCCTATTTCTAAATGAGGTAATATTCCCGGGTTCCAGGTGAACATGAATTTTGGGAGTAGTTACTATTCAACCCTGTCCAGAATAAATACCAGAATGTCCCAGTTTTTAGGAGATAGATGCTGAAGTATTTAGGGGTAAAGAACATGACATCTATAGCATAGTTTCAAATGATAGTGAAATAATCATAAAATTATGTATAATTTATGGAAGAGACACAAAATGTATAATGTTATCAATAAATTTTAATGAAGGGCATATGGGTTGTATAATTTTGATAACTTTTCATAGGTTTGAAGTTTTTTAGAATAAAAATACATTTTAGCAAATAAAATATATTACCACACACAAAAAAACTCATGTTTTTCTTTGGACATGATCATGTCTGAAATGGTCATGCCAGGAATTTCTAACTGTATGCCTGCTAGTGTAAGGTTGCTGCTGACAGAGTCAAGAGATGGGTTTTTGATCTAAGCATTCTCAGCTAATCTTGTACTCTGCACCATCTCTGTTCTTCCACTTAGGGAATAATATTGTAATGGCTTAAGCAGGCTTG
>RJWT010046509.1:0-11448 GCA_004365215.1 Cuniculus paca | reverse complement strand
AAAAAAAATAAAAAATGGGCAACTGGCACTTGGGCATAGGTACTTGACAGAAAAAGTGCAAATCGAGAGTTATTATGAGAAAAAATGGTCAATATCTCTGACCTTTGGAGAAACTCAAATTAAAACAAAACTGAGACTGCATCTCATTCCAGAAAGAATGACTACTATGAAGAAGTCAAATAATAATGAATGCTGGCAAAGTTTTGAGGGAAAAGAAACTCTTCTGTGTTAATTGGTGGGAATGTAAAAGAGTAAAACCATTATGGAAATCAGTATAGAGATTCTTCAAAAAATTAAAAATAGAAATTCCATTCAGTCCAGCTATCCTTTCTAGTTATCTTGCTGCACTATAGATATCATATTGAAGTCGTATATGCATATCCATGTTTTTATCAACAAAACTCATAATCAGAAAAACTTGGAAGCAGCCTATGTGTTCAGCAATAGATGAATGAATAAAGAAAATACATTGCATACTTTTGTATATAATGGAGTATTACTCTGTTGTAAATAAAGATAAATTTGAGTCATTTGTAGAAAAAATGAATGATCCTTGTGACAATAAAGTTGAGTGAAATAAATGAGACATTGAAGCTTAAATATTACATGGTTTCTTTTATATGAGAAATACAAACTAGAAGTACATTAAAGAGCAAAATAAAAGACATATAATAGGAAACAGGAAATAGATTGTCGCAAAAGAGAGGAAAGTAAGAGATTGAAAGAGGGAATAGGGAACAGAGTGGAAGAAAATAAAAATAATTAAGATATGCTATGCACATGTATCCAGTGCCACGTGTTTATTATAATCACATATTGCAAACATGTACTAATAAAATAAAACTTTTTTTTTTTTTTGTGGCACCAGGGATTGAACTCATGACCTCACACTTGCCAGGCAAGCGCTTAGGCCACTGAATTAGATACCTGGCTCTAAAATAAAACTTTAAATTAAAAATCAAAAGTTTAAAAATCTGAGCAGCAATTATTGAAATATAAAACAATTAGAAGAGAAAAACAATTTAGAAATTTTTTTCTTTGTGAAGATCAATGTAATTAAAAGATAATTTTAAAGATAATTGATAAAAAATAACATACATCTTCTTCATTGTCATTTACTGAGGAATATCAGTAAAAGGTATAGAAGAACAGGAAAGAAATAAAAAGTTTTTCTGCACAACTTTTTCAATGAATAATCATTTAGTTACTGATGTAAATAAATTATTATTTATCGCTTCTGTCAAAAACACACCTCCAGGCCATATTGTGGCTTGCAAAAAATAAATAAGATTCTCCTTAAACATTCTGTTCCAAAAAAGTGGAATGCTTTCTCTTGTCTTTCTACGAAATTGTAGCTCTCCTGTTTTGAAACATACTGTGAAAATTCACATAATAAGCTCTGTTATTAACAGATAAATAATTCTAAATGGAATATTAACAAGTTTAAGCCTTAAAAGTAAATAAAAAAATTAAATCATAAACAAGTTCAGCTCTCTTAAAATGGAAAGTGATTGTCAATCATTTATAACATTAATAAAATAGAGAATAAAATATAATCAATGTAATAGGCAAAAAGAATAAAAGTGGTTCAAAAAAGTAGATAAAAGTGCTTCATGAGTAAAATTCCGCAAATTAAGGATAGAGGAGAATTTCCAGATGTGACACGTGGTATCTACGCATATCCCACTGGGGTTGTACCATAGTGGTACAGTGCTTGAATATTTATATGTGACCTTTAGGTGGTCTTCAGAACAACAGAATAACAAAAAAGTTACCAATATCACATAGCTAACATTTTATTCAGTTAATGCTAGCATACATTTTATTAGCTAATGGTAAAGTATTAAAACTTTTATTTCTGAGATGAGAAATGAAATAGGAATATCTGTTTTCACTAGTTTATTTAACATCACATTGGATTTCTCATTCACTGTAGAAGTACAAGAAAACTAATAAAAGCTACAAGAATTTAAATGCAAGGCTGAGAAATGTCATTATTTCAGGCTGTATGAGTGTACCCTGTAAAATTCAGGCAAATTTATAAATTATTAGACTAAGTGAATTTAGCAAATTTGCTAAATATGTAGACCCACAAGTACATGAAAGAAATAATCTATTGATATTGCATTGCAAGACATGATAGATTTAGTGACATGATATGACATAGTTTATGTGTTGTCCCTTATCAGCAATAGATAATTCCATCATGACATGTAAATTGTAATGAAAATACTTTAATAAATTATTTTCATCAATCCTTACACTTGGGTCTATGCTGTGTGTCATTATATGATTACTGTATAATTTTCACCAAAGAAAACTGCCCAAATCATTTCCTACTATATATCTTGCACCTACTTTCAGTGTTAACACACAGTAGGTGCTGAAAAATCTGCCTAGTGAATGACAGAATAGATGACTGCAATGTTTTCTAATATTTTTTAATGTGTGAAATATTAAAAATTCAACTTTCATTCTTTAAATCGCATGATTTTATATTCTTGATATGAAGAGGTGTTTAATAGTTTGTTTTGCAGTGTTGTGATAGAACCTATGGGATCACATGTGTTAGCTCATGCTCTCCCACTGAACTACACCCCAACCTTACTGATAAAAGTTTTCTGTTTTTTCTTTTGTGGGTACCGGGACTCAAGACTCAGGACCTCACACTTGCCAGGTAGGCTCTGAGTCACTACGTTAGTCCCTGGCCCAAAAGTTTAAATATGTTTTAAGTAATATCATCTATCGAATTTACTTCTCCCATCAAGTAAAATGTGTAGCATATTCTTTTTGCCTCTCTTTATTGGTCATGTGTGAAAGATCTGCCAAGGGCAGAGAGAAGGACTGTGATACTGCCATTAAAAGCAGAGCACAGAGTTTAATTGTGAATGGTCTGGCTTCCAATCCCAGCCATTAGTCTCATCATAAGTATTCCAAAATTTAAAACACATTAGCTTACCTTGTTAAACCTCGTTTTATACAGTTAAACATGGGGGAAAAAAAGTTTATCTCGAAAGGCTAATGTAAAGATTGAAATAGAATCACATGAGCTAGCTGCTTTGCATAATGCCTAACATGTAGTACTTAGTTATTATTGCTACAATTCCATGATCACAATCTTGTGCATAGTTCCATCTAGGAGCTCTAAAAATTCTAAATAGGAAATTAGGCAGAGAAATATGCTCAAAAGAGAATTTTTAGAAATACGTTTTGAACTGAAGTTTCATAGTAAATGCCCTCATTTCATTTAGAGTACGTTTTTTATTTGACGTGTCTTGGGCACAGTGGGTAATGAAGAATAGAAGGATTGTTGCTGTACCTCCACGGATATGGCATGATTATTTCCCTGGATGCAACACATTCCCTACGCAAGCAAGAGTTTGAAACAAGAATGCGTATATCGTCTTTTAAACACAAGTTCGTCGATTCTTAAGAGAAGCAAATTAAAATTCAGCTGCCGGGTTTTCCAAATTCTACCAAAACTATTGCAGGTATTTATCAATTGCCTGTAGTTTCACATTACAGTTTTTGTAATGCTAACATGGCTGTTAACAAAAAGAAAAGTAAATTTGGTGAAATATTAGACATGAATTAATACAGTTAACATCAAAAGATTTTTATTGTAGCATTAAGTGTAAAAGTTAGATTTAAAATTCAAAAGTAACAGATATTACCAGTAACGGAAAGTACTTTAAACAGGAGAGGGTGTACAGTCATACCCTCCTAGATTCTTTGACTCTGTCTTTGCCTAACAAAATCATGAAACAGAATACATTAGGAATCTCAAAGAAATACATTAATACATTTGTGAAACAAATACTTATGTTGCATCTGGGCCTGATTTAGTGAGCTGGAGCAGTGTAAAACTTGAATATCCTGCCCTTTTTTTTTTCTTTTGAAATTTACATGCAGTCATCAAAGTATCAAGTGCCAGAAATTGCTTTCTTTTTTTTTAAATTTTGCTATCAGGATTTGAACTCAGGACTCGTGCTTGGCAGGCAGGAACTGTGCTGCTGAACTATAACCTTGGTCCCAGAAATTTCTAATACGGCATTCACGTAGTTGAATTCACAGTGTTTATTTTATGCTTTGCTCAGACAAAAATTATTTTCTATCAGAAAAATAAATGAAGCAAATTATCTGACACAGACTTTTCAGGCAACAGGATTTTTAACTACTAATATGTTTATGCAGTTCTTTACAATCTTTAAACTACAAGGCATAAAAGAAAAACTTAAGGGTTTAGAATACACATTCATAGACAAAAATATAATTTCCAAATATCATAGATGCAAAATTGAATGATGGAATTTTTAAGATCATTCTAAGAGAATTGTTTAGAAATATTAATCTCCTTACAATTTACAGTGAAAGCTTGGATATGAACACCTGAAGAAGCACAGTTTTTGTGTATTTATTTGCTCACCTGCTTGTTTAAAGACAAAGCTACAAATTTTAGTTGACAGACCCCATCTTCTGGATGCTAACCTCATGTCCTCTTTCTCTCTTTCACTCTCTCTCTCTTTCTTTTTCTCTCTCTCTCATATATATATATTCTCCCAATGTATACATGTTCACTCCATATATACATATATATCTATACACACACATTATCGGGGACCCAACCAAGAGACCCGATTATCCGTGCTAAGAGTACAGCAAGAGGAAAATAAAGTACAGAGCTAAATTTAGTAATACACGATGAGTAACTGGGAAATTGATATATCCAGATAGGCCAAGAGGACACTGCAAACCAGACACTATTTATTGGGTGTATACAGTGATAGGCGGGGCTAGTGAAAGAGCCAAACTTGGCAGAAGACTCAATGCACAAATATAATCTTGGAATTACTCTAGAGGGTGCAGAAGGGAAGTGAACTAGCAACAGACGCATTGGCTTTGGGTGGAATATGTGTGGGTAGGAAAACACTGACAGAGGCCTTGTAGAATGACATGAATGGGGACATGTAGTGAGATGAAACTTAACTGCAGTTGCTGCATGTGCAGGGCGTTTCTGAAAGAGGAGTTTAGAACACCTGCCCCACATTGTTTAAGAATTTCTCTAACAGCACCCATGTGTTATGTGTATATGTCTTTGGTTATGCATATGTTATGGATTAAGAACTGGTGGTCAACTTGGCACCAGCTGAATTAAATTGGCATGGTGCTGCATTTAGACAATCCACCTGAGGAAGGTTGCCAGTATAAAAAGAGACATGGAGAGGAACAGCAGAGGCATTGTGGGTTCTCCTGGGTGCTGTTGTTTGGAGCCATTGGTTCTCCTGGAGGAGCTTGTCAGGCTGGCTCCCCAATATGACTTTGGCTGTTATCATCGGAGGAGCTCAGGACCTTGGTGAGAGTGGCTGCGGTTCACTTTGGGGAGCTCTAGTCTTTATGTTAAGCATCACTACCTGGCTCCGGAGGGGAAGATGGTTGCTGTTCAAACTCCAGGAGAAGTTGTCACGCTGGCTTCCTGGCATGTATTTGACTGTTCTCATCGTTGGAGGAGCGCAGGACCTCGTCGTCACTGAGGATGGCTGTGGTACTTTTTGGGGAGCCCTGGTTCTTATTTGAGCGTTGCTTCTTGGCTCCACTCTAGAACCCTCAACCTACCAGCACAGATCCTTCATCCTGCTGGCATAGACTTTCTAGTTTCCACCGCTGCCCTTTGGGCCTTGCTAGAACGGACTTTGGTGTTGTGGACAGATTTCCTGCACTTTCTTGTGTCTAACAACTGGGTAACCATCATAAATAGTATTATAAATTCTGTGTCCTGATTGTAATCTTTTGCCCTGTGACCCCTGACTATAACAGCATATGTCTTCAAGACTGAGGGCTGTATGGTACTTTTCAATTAAGGATGTAAATGTAGGTGCATGTGCAAATAAATAATGTATAATACATTCGCTAAACCCATTCTTCAATATTGATTAATCCTTTACATTTCATGCATTTTGTCAAGACTTATTATTAAGTATAAAATTAATAGATGGAAAGTGAGAATGTACAGGTACTGAAATATAATTTTGTGACATGGAACTCAAACTTAACTCTTTTAAGCTTTCAGAATGAATTTTTATTTTAGGTAAAGTTTAAGTCTCTATCAAAAATGCAAAAAAAAAATCTAAAATTTCAGGCAAAGGTTTTTGCAAAGACTGCTTGGCCATAAGTATTTTAACACAAAATAAGAGATTACTAAGGTAAATCTTAAACTCTTAAAACTTTAAGGAAATAATATTAAGCTCTATTTCTAAAGCATTGACTATAACAAGGGGTAATTGAAGGGACAACTTGATATGGATTTTCTATGAACTCAAGACTTTCAAAAGAAACCTCCTTGTTTGATAGTATAAAATAGTTTTCTCAAATACTAAAAATAGCTAAACTCTAATGAGTATCAAGTTATGTTACATTTAAGTAGTTCAAGTTCAATGAAATTGAGATTAACATATTATAATATTAATGAAGATAAGGAAGAAAGTCACTAAATCTTTCACCTTATTAATTTGTAGTGTTGTCAGATACTGTGGAAGCATATTGTTCTTTGTTTATTGCTAATGAAAATTTTAAAAAGCCTGAGCTAGTAGGATGGAATCAGTTTCACTTGTGATCATAAATTTTAAAAGGCCATTACTGGTATTCAGATGGGCACATGTTTGATAAACCCAGTCTTAGAATGTGTTGTTTTGGTACCATATTTTTTTGTTGTTTTGATCCAGAATTGCAATAACAAAAATATTACTTAGCTCAACTTTTTTTTTTTGGAGACTTCCCTTTTTATAGTATCCCACCACTACCTTGAAAGTATGCTCTATTGTTTAAAATCAGTGTCCCTCATTATTTCCTATTCCAAATTCAGACTGTTTACCTTATTTAGAAAGTACTACAATTTTTTAATAACTATACTGCATTTATTTAAATTAATGGATATCTTGTTAGCTGGTCTTCTAAGTCGAATTTGAACTGTGGCAGCAAGCAGACGGATATTGTAAAATGAAACAAGAAATCACTAACAGAAAATCTGTAAGTGCACTCCATCTTGTTACAGAATCACTTTGCAGGTTATACTATTTAGGTCTCTAACACATCTAAACTTGTGTGCAGACAGTGTGCTTTGTCACGTTTGCTGGAAGCCTGAAGGGCACAGTGTGATCTAAGCCATATCAGAGGCTCCTTGGTGCCTTTGCTAATGCCACTTAGGTATACTATCAGAATGTCAAATTGTGAAACATCAGGCTCATCACAGAAATTGGTCCCTGCTCTAGCATAACATTACTCTTACCAGTACGCTGGCTCTCAGCTCAGTTACATGCTGAAAATTCCTCTGTTATCATGAACATCAATTTCATTGAATTACTTGAAGATTTAGGAAATAAAAGCAACAATATTGGAAGACACTTCTTCTAAATTGGGAAAATAAAAGCATGAATATTTACATAGTCCACTTACTTTCAAAGGATTCCATCTGAATCGATGTTTATCTCTTGGTAAATTCCATAAAGCCCAGAAACTTCCTCCTGTAGCTACACGCAGTTATCTTTAGAAATTGTGTTACTAGGCATAAAGTTATACAAGAAAGTTACATTTAATGACTGACATTGTAAAAGTCCCATTAGATTCCAAGATAACATCTGAGCAACCTTGTAATATATGTGCTTCATAATTCCTGAATACCTACAATTCATAAATTTGCAACATTTTCACAGATACATGAGTGAAAATTATCTCCTGAGATTATCTCAATGATCTATGCTCTCCTCCCTCACACTGAAAGCTATCCCAAAAAACAAACGAAAAACCCCAAAAAACAAAACAAAACAAACGAACACTCTGTAAGGTTAATGGAATTGTGGTGTCACATCATATCTTAGAATTTCATTATTCAGACTATATGGCAGTGTTTATTTTAAATAATATAATTGCAATTATTTCTCTTTAGTCCCACTTCTTAGGGAAATATCCAACATTTAATGAACAGCTAATCACTGTTGCATATGTATAAACTGTGTATTAGCCTCTCCTTCGTCTTCTGTTCTTAGATATTTGAATCATTCAGATTGAAAGTATGGGCCAGCAGATCTTTTTCATATCTGTCCTTTGCCTTTTACAGCATGTCCTTGCCGGCTGTCCTCTTTTCAAATTTAGTTTTTCTCTGAATGGGCTATTGCACTGATGGCTTTTGGCAGCTGCCAAGTACTAAACCTGCATATAAAATCAATCTGTGGGGCCAAGACCACAAAACAGGACCAATTTGAAATTATTATTTCTGCTTTCTGGTTACTGTTGTAGTAGAGTTTTAGTGCAATGGGTAAGGACAATAATTCATTTTCACTTTATGAGAAATCCTTATTTTCAGAAGCTACTGCTTGATTGAATTCTTTTCAGATTGTTCTCTGGAATATATGCATCACATACAGTAATTCAATATTCTCTTCTCACCCTAAATATTGTGAAGAAGAAGCCAAGCCAGAATCTTCTGAACCAAATTTTGCATTAATGTGTTAAAACTTATCAAGATATTGTAGCAGAGTTAGTATTTTCCCTGCAGAAAAGGAAACAACTGTACTACAAGCCTTGTCATGGTATTTTCCCCTCATATATTTTTCTATATTATCTGGAGGATAAAAAGTCTACTTTATGCATTTAAGCAATGGATTTTGGTGTCCACTCAACCTACATTCACTTATCTTTCTCTGAATGGAAGGAATGAAAGCTTTTTGAGTCAATGGATTATGAAGTGTTTAAACCCCATTGTATCATATATAAACCAAAACAATGATTCTTTCCTTAAATGACTGAGAGGTCCATTAACATAAATTCATAGTTAATATAAGATGGCACAGTGCTTATACACAGGAAGATCTCAAAATATGTCATTCGAGTTAGGATTATTAATGCAATTTTCATCTCTGTGTTCTACCAATTTGAGGACGTTGTGCCTGAGTAATTCATCCTACTATAATCACTTTTTCTTCAGAGCAACAGAAACTTAAAATGTATGGTATTTCTAGACAACATAAAAAGAACGCAGTAGTTGAAAACACAGAGAGAATACACGTTTTAAAAATACAAGCCTTCCGAAAGCCTTCGTTTGTTATCTTCATCTTTACTATTTAACAAGTCACTCCAAACTTAGTAGCATAAAACAATGACTTAATTATGCTTTGAAGAATCAGAGGGTCAGGTATGTAGAAAATGCATGAGAGTTTGACTCTTTCTGCTTCACAGTATCTTGAGACTCAGCTGGAAAGATGCAGATGATCCAGGGTTGTAATGGCTGGATTAGAGGTACCATTTCCGAGATGTCTTCCACACTATTTAGGGTGACTCAGGTGCGACTATCTGCAGACCACTGAAACACGGCCTGTATATATAGTCTGGGCTCCTCACAGCATCAGGGGTGGGTTCTAACACAGAATTTTCTGAAAGAACATCTCCACAGAACAGTGCTCCAAGGGAAGCAGGGAGGTATTCTGCTGCCTTGTCTCACCTGGTTTCATGAGTCACCTATTGGTCAATTCAGGTATACTTTCCTGGGTCAAAGCAGTCAAAGCCTAGCTAAGTTCAAAGAGATATCTCTCTTTGCAACAGGAGTTAAATAATTTTAAGGATATATTTTAAAATATCATATTTTTCTCCATTAATTATCTTCACTTTAACCACTCCCCTTTATGTCCCCTTGCCCTTTTATTATTCACCATTACTTAGTACTCACTGTACATTACTAAGTAGATATTCCTGACTCAGAATTTTATAAAGGACTATGACAATATTTAGCATATTAAATTTTAGAATATCGTATCTTCTTTCCACTGTTTCCAATATTGGAGCCTCCTTGTTCTCTGCTGACTCATTTAAACACTTAAAAATGAGGAGTGATGGAAAAATGTGTTTAAAGTTTTAAAAATAATTATAATACTAACATATATAGTCCATAATGGCCATTCAAACAGTCCTCCTTGCTTTGAATACTCTGATCCCATGATTACACTTTAAAAGCAGTTCTGAAAGTCTAGAAAGAGTCACCCTAACTGAGGATAGAATTATCTTTCTCAGGGAAACTCATACTCAACAACTGGCTCGAGTCTGATCAGTTGTACATGCTTTCAAACTCCTTTTGGGGTTAGCTGAGTTGTTTTTTTTTGTTGTTGTTGTTGTTTTTTTTGAGACTTCTCTATCCAATTTTACCGCATTTCCTTTCCTTACACAGAGGGCAATTCCAAAAGCACAAACTACTAAATCTCTGAATGTTAATTTTTATCACCAAATACTTACCAGGAAACTCAGCATGTGTTTTGGTTACTTTTCATTGCTGAGACAAACACCTGACACCTAAAATTAGGGAAGAAAAGGTTTATTTAGTTTACAGTTTCTAGGGATTTCAGTCCACAATCAGCTGGATCCAAGGCAGGGTAGCATGCCACAGGGGCAACTCTTCAAGGCAGCAGTCAGAGCAAAAGAGAAAACACAAGCCTCTTCTCTACCCTCAAATTGTACACAGGCCACCCCCCCCAAAACCTTCAGGGTGAGTGTAACACTCACAAAATGTCCTTGCCCTCCTTTGCACAGGATGAGGATATTTACAAAGTAAGAACTCTGGCTCCCTGCTGAGTCTCTCAATTAAACTTCTAAACTTCTCAAGTTGACACAATGTATTAACCATAAGAACATGCAAGGATCATAAATAAAAAAGAGGACCTCATTAACCTATCAGGAGCTACTATAGTAGCCACCTTTAAACCAATCTACTCATTATTGCCATGTTAATCTTCATGAGATACAGAAAGGGTCTTCTAAAGAAGATTCAAGATTCTTTGACCTAATGAATCAACTTCAAATTACTTAGTGTGACATTTGAAAGCCTTCATGGTCTGATTCTGCCCTATATCACATCTGTATTTCTCGTTCTTCAAATTAACTGAATATTCAACTAAATAGACTCAATCTCTGCAGTCTTGAATCTTTTTCCCACATCAGTGCATATGCCCAAACAGTTCTCTTTACCTTGATTCACCCGTATAGCCAAATCCTATCCCAATTTAATAAAACTTGGCACACAATATCACCATCTATGCAGCTTTTGCACAGCTCTCCTTTTCCTAACACCAAGGTATAGTGGATTTCTCTGTGTTCTCTGAACATTCATTGCATTTATCTGTACTTTTCTTTTGTGACTTTTCATTCCCCAACTAATACAATAATTAAACACATATTTATTTTCAGATATTAAATGATGTAAAGTCTGTATCTCACAGATGGAGAAAGGGAAGATCAAAGGGAGAGAAGCTAGAGACATAGGAGAGTTCTAAGGGGATGAAGGAAAAAGAAAAGGGCAAGAGAATAGGAAACACAAAGAAAAACCAGTGGGCAGATAGCAGATAAGAAGAAAAAGTAGCTCTTTGCCTTTCAAAGGGATGGATTTAAAAAAAAATCAGAGAAGCCTATTTT
>RJWT010046508.1:0-11448 GCA_004365215.1 Cuniculus paca | reverse complement strand
TACAGCTTTTCCAATGGTTCAGTAATACATACTCATCACAGACATGGTAAATATTTACCTTATGAGTAAGCAGTATTTGTAGTGGAGGCATCAATTGCAGTGTAAGCATCAATGTGGTGCTATTAATTTCCAGGGGAAACATCTTCCAAATAAGAACCTGTACACAGTAGCATTTTTCAGAAAATCATATGACCCTTGTTAATGGACACATACAGTAGATACATATGCCTATGAGAGGGGTGCAAATACCACCAAATAGGTCTCACAAGACACCCTTGGGCAACCATTTTATAACAGCACAGAACAGTTTAATGGTTAGCAAAAAGAAATAAATTGAGACAATAAGAAAATAATATTTATATGTCAAAAACCAGACAGTAACTGTTTAAAGAAAATTATTACATAGTATGTAGGCTCAGCATATTCAACATAAAATGCTTTCCAGCAAGTTGAATTGTACTGATATTTCCAAAACAAAGTAGCTCAGGAGGATTCCACTGTCTAAAGTTTTACCTTAGCAGCATATTAAAGGTCTAGTTGAGCTCAGGAAAAATAATCTGTCGAGGATCCCTCAATATGTTCTATGCAAGAAACACATTTAGCTAGAAAGAAAATTCATAGTCTGAAAGTCAAAGGAGACAAAACAATGTCCTATGTGACAGGGAGCCAGAAAAAAAAATAGGGGTAACCTGCCCATTAATTGCAGGATGGATAAGAAAGACATGGTATTTCATGGGGTGGAAACCTACTCAGCTATAAAGGAAGATAACCTCAAGGCTTCTGTAGGTAGATAGAGGCAACTGGTAATAGTGCTCATGGAGGTAATGGACCAGAGTCACAAGGGTGAATTTTGTGTTGTCTCCATAGCATAACAAACTAAAGGTGTTAGTGGGATCCAAATGCACAATACATATTGGGAAAGTCAAAGGGGAGGAATTATCTAAAAAGGGAAGGAAATGACCACTATTAATCTGTTAGCATGATTTGAAATTCAGATTGTCTTCATTGTTCTGATTAGTTTCATTTTATTCAGATTTATTTGATTTTATTATACTTGATGGCATGGACAGCTATTTTAAAGATAACAAAATATATCATTGCAGCCATCGAGGATGTCCAATTATCTTGTGTAGAAACCTGTATGGCTTTCATTGTTTGTTTTGATTGATTTTACTCTATTCTGTGTGGTTTGATTGTAATATGTCTGAAGGTATAGGCAACTATTCTAAAGATGACAAATATTATGGTAGCCAATGCTGTTTTGCTAGTACCTTGAAATTCTGTGTTGCTTACATTGTTCTGCTTTGTTTATTATGTTTTGTTTTGTTTCTACTGTTTTAGTTTGTTGTATTTTGTTTGATTTTACTTATCCCTGATGGTACGGGCAGGTATATTGTAGATAGCAAGAGGCATTATGGTAGCCTTATCGATCGCTTTTTACCCTGTTTAAAAGTCATGTACCATGTTCATTGCTTTGTTTCATTGAGTTTACTCTGTTTTGTTTTGTTTGGTTGTATTCTTTTCAAAATAAAAAAAAATAATCTGTCAAATATTTGTATTTCTCTGGCATTCTTTCATTTTCCCAGTTTTCCTTTTCCTTCCTTCTTATAATTATTTGAGAAGATGTAAACACTTTCACTTACCTCATTACCAGAACATTCCCTTTATGTTCAAAATTAGCTTTTGATGTTGTATAGATGATTAAATGAAAAGATAACACCACAGGCACTTCTTTTCCTCTGATCTGTGTTTTCAACTCACTGAGCTCAGCACCTATGACAGCCTGTTCTTGTCGTGCTCCCACTTGCTTTGTTGGAGGATTTTAGTACGATCATCACTGACTAGTGCCTTATCCATGACTACTATGTTAATTTCTCTTCTAATGCAATGGCTTATGTATTCTTGACACCTGCTGAACACTCTAATGGTAACAAATGTGTTTAGATCTTTTCTCTAAATAGCTAATGCTGAACCAATCAATGTATGAAATTACCTATTTTCTTTAAATTCTTTTCTTTATTCATTAATCCATTGGAATATATCTTTTCTTCCTGTTTCCCATGACAAATTCCAAATAAAACCACTATGGAATCCATTAGAGTGGTTTACCAATCATCATTAGACAAGGTCATTTTTGCCTAAATCAAACTTTGTTTTTTGGCTAATGATCTTTCTTCAAAGATGAATAATTAAGTCCATACTAATAATTAAAGTCATACTTATTCACTGGGATCTCAAACTCTATTGTTCTTCTTGGTCCTAACTGTTCTCTCCAGCTATTTTTAATCCAAATGAAATTTTATACTGTGAATTTGTGGTTAAACTTTTTCAGTAACATATTTTAAAGAATATAATAAGAGGATTAGCCAGAATTAATTGATGGATTTTTTAAAGAAAAACTATATCTCATCTCTGTTTTTCTTCTCTGCAAAAAGTTGTTGATGTCACACTGTGCCAACGTACTACCAAATGAGTTTTTTTCTTGTGAAGTCCAAGACTCATAGAGAAGAACCCTATTCTCTAATTCTAAACTGCATTGTGGAGGCCAGTCACACTCCAGGTACTGTCTGGAGTCATGGACAGTGGGACCTGATCATGAGCTGGAAAGCAGCCAGGCACTGGGAACAGATTATTATAGTTCCTACCTGGACTGATGCCGCTGCCATGCAGACCAATGACCACCCTTGCCCCAGGGGCCACTGCAGCCTGGTGAGTGTATGCTCACGTTACAGGCCATGCTTTGGGTTATTCTTATTAAACTCTTAGACTGGAGCCTAGGCTAAGCCTAGATTACAGAGACAGTTAGATCTGCCCTTCTTAGGTTCTCTATTGGAGTGGTTCAGTAGAACAAGATTTCTCACCTTGATCTCATCTAGTGATGATTGGTAAACTAATGAATTCCTTAGTGGTTTTGTTATGGAATGTGTTATGGGAAACAGGAGAAAAAGATACATTCCAATGAATTAATGCATAAAGAAAAGAATTTAAAGAAAATAGGTAATTTCATACAGACATAAGCATAGAGTTCAAAAGATGCTTTGTTGCCAAAAGAATGTCCACTGTATCTCTTCATTTATATATCAGTAATAGCCTTTGCTTCGGTGACGTCACAATTCATCCTATTATTCACAAATTTGACTTAGGATGTCAGGATTATGGTCCCACAGAACCTAATGCCCTAATTCAATCCTCTCTTTTCTGATCTTGAATTCTCGGAATCATCTAACCAGTTAACCACATTTTATCAAGTATAGAACTAAGATAACTATGCAAATCAATGTCATCAGGCGAAGGGATCATTTAAAAACAGATGCCATGGCAGCATGGAAACAGAGCCAGGCTGGGGTGCAGAAGGCTTGAGTAGGCCCTGGCTCTGTCATTAGCTCACCAGTTGCACACACCCCTCCTATCTTTTCTTTGGGAAAATGGTAGGCTAGCTGGAGATGGTCTCCAGCCCCACTTCCTTCTCTGACAAGTCTGTGATTTTCAAGTCACTGTGATACGTGCTGTAACAATGGGGTGCCATTTCTGGCATGACTGTGTGTTTTGTTTCCTTAATGGGGACTGAGGCAGCAGCGCTATTTGGCATCAGCTGAGCTGTGTCAGCACATTGGAGCTGATTGGCTGGCCCTCAGAAGCAGACCCCAGAGAGAGATTGATTCTGACAGGGAAACAATTAAAGGAGGAAATTGGTGCCTTGCGAGGTAAGACATCTGTGTGCTGTGATGGCTTTGGTCAAGTTTTCATTGTAATATGTGATTTAATTGGCAAGACAGGAATGCCTGGGGTTAAGGCCATTCTTAAAAAGAGCTGGAGACTATAAATGTGAGCTTGAAAGTATATGCATGAAATTGTCTAATCTATTTTTATTTTTGGAGATTTCCAATAGCAAAAATGACTACACTCTTATATTTATTATTTCTGAAGTCAAGTAATTTGTTAGAAAATTAGTCAAAATCTAATTTTAATGCTATGCAAATATGCTGGGGGCTTGAAGCATTTGGCAAGTTATACTTCCATATTTTCCCAACACCTCTTGCCAACATTTTCTCTATGTTTGATCCTTTTGCTCTGTTCTTTTTCATATTTTCTCCTTTAATATGTCCCCACACTGTTGATAATTTTATAAAATTTGCATATTTCTGTAATTCTGTGATCAAAGACTTTAGATATATCCATGAATGTGATGTTGAGGGGCTCGAGTTTCTCAGTATCATAGAGAATAATGAAGTTTTACCTATATAACCTCTTTCAGTAGAGGAATTCCAGAATGAGTCTCTGGCGCCCCTCTCTTGGGGTTGCAGGGGGCGCTCTCTGTAGTATGCTTCAATCTCTCAATCCTGCTTCCGCCAGGCTTGAGTCAAGTTTGCCAAAGTCAGGGCCCACACCAAGCCCTCTTGCCACATTCATGTGAGTATACAATAGCAAAAGGCAGATCCCTTCGTAACTAAACCCGGTTGTTCACTTCATTCTTCTTCCTCAAGACCCAGCATGAAAATCAGAGTAGCGTCTCCTAGTCATTTCATTAGCTTCAGAAAGTAATTAGAGTATTTGGACCACAGAAAAAGAATTATATATTTCCTTTGTTCTTGTTTTGTAATACTAAGTTGTCCTTTTACCTGTAGAAAGTCATTATTATTTTTGAAAATTGTGGTGAAATACAAATAACATAAAATTTATCATCATAGCCATTTTAAGTATATTAATGATTTTAAGTCCACCTGCCTTTTAATTAACCGCCACCATCCACTTTCAGAACTTTTTCATCTCCCAAACTAAAACTCTATCCCCATTAAACATCAGCTGCCATATCCCCGCCTCCTAGTCCCTGGCAACCACTGTTGGGCTTTTGTCTCTATGAATTTCACTACTCAGGAACCTAAATGTGTTAGCTAAAATCACATACTTGTCCTTTTGTAACTGCCCTTTCCCTTCGCATACTTTCCTCAATGTCCATCCATATTGTAGTATATGTCAGAATTTACTCTCCTTTATAGGCCATATAATACACCATATAATCAAACTTCTTTTACTTAAAACTACTTTGGAATGCTCACATTGCTTCAAAAGGTAAATAACAATGATTGCTTGGTGTTTTTAAGAAGAAAATGCTACATAGCTGTTTAAGTGGTTATCTCAGATTCTTTCTAGCCTTTGCCCCTTAAGAATAACACAATACAAGCCTAAAACATTAACAGCTTCAAAGTTTATTGATAACTATATTTTCTGTATATTCAAGTTAGTTTCTTGAAGCAATTGAAATGTTCCATTTTATGTTGCTGATTTAGTAGAAATCCTAGTATAAAAGTAAAAAACAGTAACTTGTCATATAATCTAACATACAATAAGATACAATGATAGTTTCTTAGGTTTTATTTTGGTATACAGAAGTTCACTCATTTTTGTTTATCAGTATAAATGAGGAAATTACTAGAATGTACAAAATCTGAAACTTAGCATCTTGGATCTGGAAGGAATTGTAGAGATGGTCTATCTAAACTCTTTTCTTTTACAACTGAAGAACCCCAGACAATTTGTGTGATTTATTTATTTCCTCCTTTCATTCATTCATTCCATCATTTATTCAATATTCATTGAGTGTGTACTGTGCACAATTCACTGTGTTTAATACTGTATCATATAGAACAGTTTTGTTTAATTTCATTCCTACCCCTACAGAACCTACTTGATAGCAACACAGGAAATTTAGACATTGAAATTCGACTAACCAGTGTGCTAAATACTGAAGAAAAATATAAAGCAAGGAAAAGCACAAATCAATGCAGTTTGCGTCCTACGTGATGCATTGGGGTACAATGGGGACTTGAATTATGTAAGTATCACATCCATCACTAGCAGAGAAAGAGAGAGAGAGAGAGAGAGAGAGAGTGTTTCAGAGAAAGCTCACACTTGTAAGAGACTTCAAACAATGTACACCCACCAGGAGGCAGAGATGAGAAAATTGACAAGGAATAAAGTGTGAAGACCAGAAGGCTTCAAGCACTGTGTTTTGTTTTGTTTTGTTTGTTTGTTTGTTTTTTTGGCACCAGGGATCAAACTCATGACCTTGTGCTTGCTAGGCAGGCACTTAAACCACTGAGCTAAATTCCCAGCCAAGCACTGTTTCTCTCATGGGCGCTGTCATCAGGCTGAGAGATAGCAGGTTCTGGTCCTGGTACTTAATCCATGGAGCAATAATGGTCCCTGCCATAATAGGGTAATTGTGAGCTGCAAATAAAATAAGGTCTGTGAAGTGCTTTACAGTGTCTGGAACACAATAAAACTCTGTTAATGTCAGCCATGTAGCAAGTTTTATATTGCAAACTGCCTTGCAGAAAACGTTGAAGTAAACTGAATTGAACTGACCTAATTCAAAAGAAAGTGGATAGCCCTTAGAGGATTTTGTCCAAGGCAATGATGTAAATATATTTTTAAAACATTAATCTGGAAGAATTGTGTAAGAGTGGTTGTAATGAAAGAAGGCAGAAGGTAGAACATGTGTTGAGGGTAATTGTCACTTGGTCATAATTTATATAAATTACATAAATGTTCAGGAAATAAAATTGACAATGGGTGTGATGAGGAGAGACCAACAGATTGTGTATGGTGGGAAGAAAGAAAAAAATCACAAACCTTTAGCACCTTCATTAGAGATTGAGAAACTTTGAAGGATATACTGGGGATAGAAATGATGATACTGTTTTTAAGCATTTTGAATATAAGAGACTGTGAAGATGTCCCATAAGCCAACCACACTAGTGTTAAATGCTACAGACTGGTTGAACGAGATGATGTTCTAGAAGCAATATCTAGATTTTACAACTATGAAATCATGAGAGCATTCAGAAGAATAGCAGATGGTAAGCAAGGACACTAAATTTAAAATGATTTACAGGGCATGAAGGCTGTGGTATTGGAGGCTGTCTTTTAAAAATTTATAGCAGAAGAGCATTGAGTATAGTGTCCCATAACAAAGATTAGCTTCGTTTTCTTTTTCATTTTAATATCATGGACCACATTATGTTTGTAAGTATGGAGGAAGGTACAAACACAGATAGATTGCAAATGTTTTCCAGAAAGAGGAAATAGCTAGGGCAAGGTCCTACAGGAGGTGGAAGAGATTAAGATTAAAAACCTAGATGGAGAGTTTAATTTTGGACAGAAAGATAAATGCTTCTGGCATCTAAAACAAAAGCAAAATAGAAGAAATTTAAGTAAAAGGGTAGATAAAAAGCAAAAAGGTTAGATGAAGAAAATCAAAGAAGCTCACTCAACCTCAGCCTCCTCCTAAGGCATCATGACAATGGGTGTCATGCGAAATAACATACATTGACAATGCAGAAGGGGACAAGTCAGTTGACATCTGCCTTCCCTGGGACTATGTGCTGAATGTTCTTATTTCATGCAATTTGCCATCACAAGGCGATTTTCAGAGGAGACTTGCAAGGGCCAGTAGGGGGTAGTTAGTGACTTTCTCTGTGTGGCGTCCTGAGATAGAGCTGGGTGACTCCCCTGATATGCTGGCTGGGATAGGACCAGCAGGCATCTTGGGCCACACTGTGTGAAACTATAAACATCACAAGGATTCTACTAGAAAAGGAATTTCAGACCATGGTGTGAACAATTTTTAAGAGTCAGAAAAAGGCAGTAAAACATACTTCAGAACTAAAGAACATTCATCTCCTATGGATTCTGGAACAAATTACCACAAACTCAGTGACTTAAGGTAACTGAACTTTATTTTCTGACAGTTTTGGAGACCAGCAGTCCAAAACCAACTTGTGCACAGGACTACACTCCCTCTGGAGGTTTTAGAGAAGAATCCATTCCTTACTGCCAGCTTTGGTGGCTGCTAACTTTCTTCACCTTGTGGTTTTTTTTGCTTCAGTCTCTACTTTCATCTTCGTATCATCTTCTCTGTGTCTGTCTTGACATCCCCTCTACCTCTGCTTTACACTGATACATGTAATTGCAGTTTGAAAGCACCTAGATAGTACAGGATAATCACATTCTGCAAAGACCCTTTTTCCAAATAAGAAAATACTGACAGGTTCTAGGATTTGGCACATGGTCCTCTTTTTGAGAGTCATAACCACCATAGATACTTCATGATCTCAGAGTGAGCCAATGTGTACAGGCCCTATATTGGATTCCAGGGAGCAAATAAAATGTAAAATGTCGTACTTCTTGCTTATTTCAATTTAAGGAAAATGTATAGCAAGTGACACATATGTATGTATATATACTGTGTGATTATGCCATACTAGTTTAGTAAAATATAAACAAAAAAGCAACCATTTATTTATTTTTTTTTTGGTGGCACCGGGGATTGAACTTACGACCTTGCGCATGCCAGGCAGGCGCTTAGACCACTGAGCTAGATCCCCAGCCCTGGTATTTTTGAGACGGGGTCTCACTATGCCATTCAGGCTGGCCTTGAGCTCACTTTGTAGCCCAGGCTGGTCTCGAACTCACAACGATCCGCCTGTCTCAGCCTCCCGAGTGCTGGGATTACAGGCGTGAGCCACCACACCCAGCTAAAGCAACTATTTCTATTCAACAATTTAAGGATGAAATTTTTGAAGAACCAAATTATAGAAACATAATTGGACAATTTGTTATTAAGAAGATCAGCAACCACATCTTAATAACCCTCCAGAAAAGGATGCTAATAACAATAATTATGAGCAATTGAAGAATATTTTCCTATAATAGGATGGTGCTGGCACCCTTCAGCTTTCCAAAATTTAAGTTGTGCTTGCTATGTATGAACACTGAGTACCTTGTTTAACTTGGGTTACAGTAGCTCATTTTGCTGAAATCTCAAAAATAGCGTATTTCAAATCACTTGCAAAAAAACATTTTTAACATGCCACAAAATCCAAAATCTCTAGGCCATTAATCTGTGTGCCGTATGGTATAAATTTACAGTGCCAAACCCTGAAATAATAAAGAGCAGGTCTGAGATAGCCCACAAGTTATGATTTCTATTTCCTAAAGCTGCATTGCAGGTCTTAATTAAGCAGTAGGTTTCCAACCTATCAAACAACCAGATCTTTGTAACAGTGTCAGAGTTGTATATAGCACTGAAATACATTTCTTTAAACACTATAATTTTGCTTGTGTAAAGACTTCCTCAGTACACAGAGTACCTTCTCTTCTCCCCAGCCCACTAAGATGAGAATATAGACCATGTTTTTCCTTCATTCCTATGAGTATGTACATGGGTGGGCTTTTCTATGTTCTCACTTAACAACCAAGCTTTGTTCCAAGGTCTTATAGGTTCTTTTCACCTCCCTCTCCTTGATCTTTTACATATCTTCCTGCTTTCCACTATATGGCTGCCAGGTTTTCTTTATGGAATGTCCAACACTCACATCTCCAGGCTCCCTGTTCTGTCATCAGACAGCTGGAAGGGTCCTCTTTTTGCTGAGTTGAAATCTGTTTCTCTGTAGTTTCTAAAAATTTTATCTAAGTTGTTCCATTGAAGACAAGCCAGACAATATGCAAGACTGTTTAAAGTACGGCCCATCCAATAATTGAAGAAGGTGGCAATGTCCATTCTTGCCACATTACGTTTGCTGCAGGCCAAATGACCCAGATCTCTTCAGTCTTCTTGTGCACCTCGTAAGCCCCAGCTCCTCTCCTGCTGCAGGTTTTCCTTGCTGAAGATGAACTAATTCCCTTTCAGTGCATGCTTCCCCAAGCTGAATCTCAGGTCCCAGGTTCAGCCTGAGCAAGGGATGGAAGAACAGAGCCAGACTCAGCTACACTAATAACTACTCCTCAAGGTGCAGACTAAAATGCCTAAGGCTTTCTGATACCTAACTCACATCTCCTTTAGATTAATTTTGAGCAAGGGATTTGAAACTCTTTACACATACTCAAGGAATAAGTTACTAAGCATAAATGCTTTTCAGTAAGTTCTGTAATTTTCCATCTTTGCCCATGGACTTTCAGTGTTTACTTGTATTACATTGTATTTGCTCATAAATACTTGTATTTGACAGCTTTTCCTGTGGCTTGCCAAGAAGCACTGTAACTTGCAAGAGAAGAAATCTTAATGCCTTAGTGTCTAGGTTACTTTTCTCTCATTACTGAAACAATATACCTGACACCCAAAATTAGAGAAGGAAAGGTTTATTTCTTACAGTTACGGAGGTTTTAGTCCATACTCAGCTGGTTCCAAGGCAGGGTAGTGTGGCTGAGGGGCAGCCGTTCATAGTGCCTGCAAGCAACAAGAGCAAACAGCACAAAAGAGTGAAAAGCATGCCTCCTTCTCGACTTTACAATGCCTGCCGGCTCCACCCCTGGGGGGGTGCAGAACTCACACCACTAATCCCAGCACTAGACAACAAAGCAATCACATTTGCTAGATGCAGCCACTTTCATGACTGCATGAGACTTGGGGGGCCACCTAGACACAAACCATAACATTTGGATTTTCTCAGAACCTTTAAATGGTAATGACAAGGTGAGAAAGTTGCCTGTTAGCACCTATACATGAAATAGAAACTTTTTAAAAATCAAGTATTATCTAATTTATGGAAACTTACATAAATAAGAACAAAATCTTTTTTTTTTCTAAAAAGATATCCTTGAAGAGTGCAATGAAAATTGGAGTGGGTGTGTGTGAGGCACGATTTGGCATTTAGCGTGTTACCTTTTTTTCTCTACAGAGATGCCAACGATATTCTAGAAGAAACCTAAACAAAGAGCCAAGTGTTCACATTCATTTATTATTATTATATATTTTATTCTTCTCTTAAAAATTTGAAGAGTGTGATGAGAGGTTATAAAAATAACTAGCTAGTTCTTTTTCGTTTGAATTTATATATGGTGGAGATGGGAGGCCTAGAGAGCTTGAAGAACAAGCTGTGAACGGCTGACCTTCGAACTGTCCTTGGCAGTGGAGGCAGGCTCCAGGTGAATCAGGGCTGTGTGCGTGGAGGTTGTCTTGGTTATCAGAGAGGCTTGGGCCCAAATGGGTGTTGCTAGACACTGCTGCGTGCTATTAGACCTTCACAGTGTTCTTGGCTCTCCCTAAAATGCTTTATTCAGTAAGTACCTGAGGATACTTTGTCTTATTTTCAAATCAGATACGTAAAAGAGCAAGAGTGGACGTTTACCTTACCCTCAGGTATCTAGTTAACAACACACTTTCTTTTTTCCCCTTTTTTGCAGTACTTAGGATAGAACTCAGGGCGTTATACCTGTTAGTCAAATGCCCTGCCAATAAGCTACTCCTCCAGCCCCAAGTTTTCTTAATCTATCCATTCCCAACACCCCATCACAAAGCCAAAAACAAAACAACTCACTCAGAAGTGAGAGGTAGAGCTCAATAGCTTTTAAGAGGAAGCTCATGGACCAGTTGTGAATATCTCTAAGTTCTGCTTTGCCAAATAGCACCTTCTATGCTGGCAACATCACTCAAGCAGTTTTTTTTTT
>RJWT010046507.1:0-11450 GCA_004365215.1 Cuniculus paca | reverse complement strand
TGTTCTCAGTTTAGTGAGATACTGTGTCCATGTTTAAGGTTTGTGTGGAGAGGCGCTGGGGTCTAATTCTTAATTAAGGGTGTAGGCTCTGGAGGTGGACTGTCCCTGGATGAACCCTAGGTCTGCCGCTTAGTACCATCACGTGTGCCTGGGCAAATTCCAGTTGCTGTGTGGTTTGGTTGTCGCAGCCGTACAAGGTAGTGATACTAGTTCCTGTCCTTTGGGGTTGTTGGCAGGAATAAACGAGCTAACGTGTAAAATAATAGGCTGGGATGTAGCTCTTCCCTAGCAGGCATGAGGCTTCCATTGCTAGCGAGGGGGTTGAGCTCGGAGGTAGCTGCCTGCAGTAGTGGGCAGCACTCAGAACTGCCAGGCACCCAGGAAGGGCTCAGAGTCTGATAGCTCTGATTTACCAGAGGGGCTTTATATTTTTTTCTAAAAGGAAAAGTGGATTTATTTCTGATCTTCATAGATTCTACATTTTTCCTTTTGTGGCCAAGGACAGAATTTGCTGCAGCATAGTTTTCTTGGATGCCGACTGGTTTGCACCAGTGTGGCTTTTGCTGTTGCTAATTTTTATGTCATTTTTCATAATTTTCATATCTGTATTTGAAATCATAAGGTATTTTCTGGTTTGGGTTGCTCATTCTTTCCCTTGTGGTTGAAGTTTTCCATCACTGCCCTCTTCTTCCCAGGAGTCTTCTGAGAAGGAGACAATGTCTGTGAGTCTAAACCAGACTGTAGCACAGTTACAGCAGCTGCTGCAGGCTGTGAACAAACAGCTCACAAAGGAGAAATGACACTACCAGGTTTGGGTAAGAATAAATGAAGTATTGCTCTCTATTTATTGTCATGGTGAGGGAGGAGTGTGTGTGATGGGTATCAAGAAAATTTGTTTTACCAAAGGAAATATTCTCTTATTATTTCTGTCAGAACTTTCAGATGGCAGCCTTTACCTTCCTTAGAGTCTTTATTTCCACCTTGTGCATGGTTTGAAAGCCTTTTAGTGTGCGAGGGACAAAACCTTTATCTGTGCTAAATTTGATCTTTACATCTAACAGACTCTCTTGTGACTTGGCGCCCCCAGGTTGTCTGTTGCCACAATGCCTGCAACATCATTAGCTTCTTCTGATCTTAGGTCAGGGAAAATATTTGTGTGTCTCCTGCTTCCCCCTCTGTTCATGACTTTGTAAAATAAAGTGATCAAAACATTTTTACTAGGGCTGAGGATTTAGCTCAGTGGCCTAAGTGCCTGCCTGGCAAGTGTGAGATTGTGAGTTTGATCCCCAGTGCCGCAAAAAAAAAAAAAAAAAAAAAAAAAACATTTTTACTGACAATTGCTGAAATCCAGTCATCACTTTTTTTTTTTTTAATAGGAAAAGAGCATACAAAAGCAAGACTTTCTTATTTAAGTTTGCTTTCATAGGTAACCTAAGAAGTCTGATCTTTAATGCCTAACTGGGAGTTTTAATTGAGGATAACGCCATCTTTAACAAAATCGTGTTACAAACTTTTATTGCCTGTATTACCTTGAAAAGCTCAGATTGATTAGCCCTTAAATATGACTTGTATTTTAATTGGTGAATGCAGGTGTTGTTGTTACTTGGATTTCAGATTTTTTTAATGCCTTAAATTATGCTGCCTAGAATATTCAAATATTCCCTGAATAAGAAACTTATCACAATATTAACTTCTTTCCTTGCTGTTAATTCGTTTATCCGTTTTAGAATGGCTTCTGCTGCCCAAAGAAACCATTTTGGGTGACATTAATGGCTTCTTAAACCTGGATCTAATCTAGGCCCTTCATAGCATGTGATGAGATACTAGAAGTATGTATGAAATACACTAAATGTTCTGAAGTTAGTTAACAGTTCTTGGTGTTATTAGAGAAGGGTTTCAGTTGTAGAGCATGAAAAATTATAACACTGCCTATTACCTCTTGCCTCTAGTCCTTGTGATATGTATTCATGGGTAGAGGGTTGTAAATTTCTGGGTTCATTTTTAATGCTTCTCACTGGCCTTAGATTTACATTCTCTTGAGTAGGACTAATAAAAAATGGGTTTGTAGTGCTGTCCCCTTAAATGTTGGCTCACATTGTAAAATATTTACCTAAAAGTTTCTGAGTCCTGAAATTGTTTTCTTTGAGCATGAATTGCTTTGGAAGGGACATGCTAGGTCAAGTGGAATATGTACAAGAAAAATGTGTTCTCATTTGACTTTTGTCGCTTTGTTTTAAGATGAATTCCTTTCTGATCTTTTACAGAGTGAAGTAATTGGGAATCTGTTCAAGTGAGGATAGCAGAAGGCATTGTATTGTATTTTGCCAAATTAAAGCCTTATTTATGTTTCCACCCTTTTTACTGTCAGAAACACTGAACCGAGTTTTGTCTTTTCTAATCCTTGTTAGACTACTGATTTAAAGAGAAAAATTTAAAAAGAAGCCAACTCTGTGGACACCTTCAGAGTTTAGTTTTATAATAAAAACTGTTTGAATAATTAGATCTTTACATTCCTGAAGATTAAATAAATGTGTAATCTTTTACCTTATTTTGCTCAATTTAGTTGTTCAGAAGATCAAAGTGGTAAAGACAATGTAAAATTTAACATTTTAATACTGATACTGTACACTGTTTTACTTAACACTTGAGGGGAATAACTGCCTCTGACATCAACTCAAGAAGACACTTTTGTTGCTAATGTAGTTGGTTTTTGTAATGGCAGTCAGCAAATAAAGGGATGCTTATTATTCAAACTTGAGTGAGGCTAATTCTCGTTGTGCTTTATCAGAGTTCCTTAGCCCTACAAGTGAACATGACTTGAAACACAGTTAATTGCAGCTCTCAAGCAAGTGAGTAGGGCTTGTCTTGTTGCCCAGGTAACCTTTCCCAGGAGAGCTAAGGTCTTCCCTGCAGCTGTGCTGCGAACATTGCGGCCAGGGTACTGGGAGTGGCAGGAAGGACGGATCGAGAGTCAGGCTTTCAGGCCTAACAGCTCACTCCAGTGGAGTTCTGTATTTTTACTATTACTGCTTTTAAAGTAATAATGGTTAACTTTAGTTTTCCTTTGCAAGCATTGTATTTCAGAGTTTACATGTGTTATCTTTGCTGTTGAAAGTTTTAAAAAATAATTCAGTAAAATACTGTTCTCTTCGCCTGACAAATATTTTGTGCCAGTGTGTGCTAAATTACATTTTACAAAACATTACTGCTCTTGTTTCTTGAACATAGCTTTTTCTCATTTAACTCAATCGTTTGTCATCTGTATTTTCCTAGGAAATTGGACATTTCTAAAGGTTAACCTACATTAATCTAATTTGTTAAGGTCAGTTCAGGCTCCTCAGGCATTACTTTTAAGGTTATGAGCAGAACCTCTCTTAGCTCTTACTAGGTTTTTCCTCTACCAGTTGTGTCTTCTGCCAGAATGGCTCGTGGCCTTTGCTTTACCACATGGTTTCCCTTAGAACTATGGAGACATTTCCCTTTTTAGTGACTCGTCTTTTACCACAGTGTACACTAGCTGTCTGGTGTCCTCTGGGAGCCAACAATCTCCCTGTTTGGAAGTTGGGTGACTAGTGGAGTTGTAGGACCCATTAAAGGGGTCCCATCACATCCTAGCTTCTGGCTGATCTTGGGATACAAGGGCCAAAATATTGGCGTCCTCTTATCCCAGTTACTTTTTAGGTTTGGTCTCTAAGCCTTGGTTGTTGAACACTAGGTGGTCAGTTACACCAGTGTTCAACTGTCATAATCTTAGCCAGATACTGAGCACTTTGACATACAGAGTATGACCAGAGAACTGCTGTTTCTTTTACTGACCATGGTTGTCTTCGAAGCCACATCTCTGTAGAGTGTGAAGAGGTAATGTTACACAGTTTTATAGGGAAAATTTAATGTCAGGAACAAACATTTTAGCATAAGTTATGATGAAATACTCGAACCATTAGGTTTTTGCTACTATCTCTTTTATTTTAGTATAAAGTAATCTTTAATTGGTTACCTTTAACATTATAAGATATTAAATGACAAACTTTCACCTAATCATTTTTTTTTACCTAATCATTTTAACAGTGCCTTGAAAAATAGAATGTTTTTGTTTACAGATATACTTGATAGTTTACAAATCACTGCCTCAACTATGTTTATGCACATCTGACTATAATTATACAATCAAATAGCAATCATATAAACATAAAATTGAAGAAGTCTATCAATAAAAAACTTCAGTCTGAAGGTCAGTATGATGTGATAAAGTGCTTTTTAAGTTCCATATCTTAGAAGGTTTATACTCTTGAGAAACAGATACATTTAATATACCATGAGATTAGTAATAATCAGTATCACAACTATATAGAAATGTTTACATATATTTACTTAGTTTTTAGCCAAGATTTAGATTTCCTTTAATAGGTTATATGATGCAAGTGCACTGACAAGCATTAAAGAACATCTGTAGAACTCTTAAAAGTTTAGAAAACAGTGTTAATGACCATAGACTTATTACACTATATATGTGTATTTCATTTATACAACAGAAAGTTTGTTGATCAAAGCCAATGCACAATCAAGTTTTGAATGCCAGGACCAAATTTTAAAGAGATGCAAAAAAATTTTATATGCTAAGTTTTAAATGTAATTGTATGTAAAAGGATATTAATTATTACTTTGCCCATATTAAGCTTCACTTTAAAAGCTTAGTTTTACAGCATATTTTGCCTTCAGATACACATTTCTAATTTCTGATGTATATGCGTGCATATATATATATATATATGTAGCTATAAATTTAGGTTAATAGTTGTTTATTTGACCAATCATAACTTAAGTGTTGAAAATATTTGGTAAGTCAACATTTAAATTTTTTAGTTTTACTTTAAAGAGAATAAAGCCAATCAAAATAAGGCAGTGTAAGTGACTCAGGATTTCAAAACAAGATAATAGGAAATCAACACTGGTTACTATAATGCCTCTTGTTGCCTTCAAAATAGCTGCCCATACCTTCAGACATGGTAGATCAAACAAAACAAAAAGAACCAATAAAAACAAAACAATGAATGCAATACAGGACTTCAAAACAAGATAATAAATCCAAAATGGTTACCATTATATATCTCATTATCTTTGAAATAGATGCCTATGCCATCAGATATAATAAAATCAAGATAAAACAATACAACCCAACCCAACAAAACAATAAGGATGATACAGGATTTCAAAACAAGATAATAGGGAATTAACAATGGCTACCACCTTCAGAAGGAGATCTCCCCATGTGTGCTGCACTGCGTATTGTTTTCCTCTGAATAGATGATCAGACTACGGGCTTTAGACCTGCAAAGTCAGTGAAACACTAAACACTACTAGCATTAAGTTGTATTTTACCTCATTAGCTATCATCACAGCCTATGTTTCTCCAGATCAGCCAGTCGCCTATGGGCTGGGGTGGGGGGAGCATTGGCTCTTGTCTCCCTGCCCGCTTACTGGAAGGGGCTGGTGTCACTCTCCCCCAGTCAGCCCATGCCTGGCGCAAACTCACAGGAGGTCTTAGCTTCTTGTTGACTTCTTGTTCTCCTCCCCTGCAGTCTGTGAATGGCGCCAACTCACAGGAGAGGGCTGGTGTCTGGCTCTCCCCCAGTCAGCCTGCGCATGGCACCAACTCACAGGAGGTCTTGGCTTCTTCAACATTTAAATATAATGGTTAACTTTTAAGACTCGGTTTCTTAAGTAACCAGAGGCATAACATTGGATAGTATAATGCATTATTTTGGTAAAATATAAGACCTTTTAATCTAGTTTTTGTAAATTTAATCAAGAGCATTTTACCTTTTATTTATGAAAAAAATAAAATATTTTCCTAACCAAATAAGGGAATAACAGTAGTTATACTGTGTTATTTTAAAGCAGTTACTCAATATAAGGCATAAGCCAAAAAGATTCTTACAAAAAAGAAACAAAATAACACAAACTTTGTTTTCAGTGAACTTTACTTTTAGTATAAATGAAAACATTATATATGTGGAAATATTTTTAAAACAATAGTATGTAATTTGGGGAAGTATTCATACTTTTCCCTACTATTGATAGCTCTTCTAGTTTGCTGTGTATTTAGAAAACTTCAATTGCAACCAGTGTAACTATATATAATAATTTCTTTAATAATGTTTGTTGGGATGAGGCACAATAAGACTGGAAACACTAAAGAAGCTGCCCATCAGTGGAGAAAGCTGACATAAGTTGATTAAGGGAACTGTGTTTTCAGCCACAGAGTTTTTGTTTTGTTTTTTGTTTTTTGCAGTAATTGCCCAGGCCTAATGGGCCTCATTTAGAGGAAATTGTTTTAATGTTTAATATAAAATTACAGTAGATTTTTATGAACTTAGTTCATTCACAAGGGTTGGTTGTAACTCAAGTTGGTTTTAAATCAAGACACTTTCTCCATGAGAAATAATGGAAATACCCATAATGTGTTCTAAATCTCCCAAAACACCCCTTAACCTTTGCATAATAAAAAAAGTAGTATAATGGGCATAATTTGTCAGAAACAATAATTTTCCTGGTATATTCACCAAAAAGTTATAAAATGTTCCTAGTTTATCAGAAACAATTTTATATTGTACTCACCTATCAAGTTGATATCTTTGACTTGCAAGAAGGGAAGATGGAATGGTGGTCATTGTTTGGAAGGAGAGTCTCCTTCCATAAGGAATCTGGAATCTGGTTCTCTAGTGTTTTTTCTCTTTGGGAGAGTGTAGCCCACTAGGACCTGTTTCTGTCTCATTTGATCTCAACCTATTCAGAACTAGAAGCTGGTCTGTGTTGTCTGTTCCTGTCTTTAACACTGTTCTGTAGTATGGCATGACATTGTCATTAAGTGAACACGAAGATTTCTCTTCTCTGAGTGGGTCTTCTCTGTCAATGTTTGTAGCTCTGTCCATTTTTTGAGGATTTCCTTTATTTCGGAACTTTACTGCACTGATTGTTGATATTCCTCCTCCTCTTCAGCAAGCTACCCAGCCAGAAGTTGTTGCAGTTCCTCTGTAGACAATTATTCTGAGTGTTTCTCCACCAATTCCTCAGCATCACCACTGTCTACCTGCAAGCCTGTGGGCTGTGCTGTAGTGACAGTGTCATCAACCACAGGGTCAACTGAACGCTCAGGCTCCTCTGCACAGCCTTCAGAGTCACATAATTTTAGGCCACATTTCCAGACAGATCTTAGTGTCCTTAGATATTAGCCCAGGATTTCTCAACCCCACACAGGAAAGGATGTTGTAACATTGCTCCCAGAATTATTCTGTTCCTGGGACCATCTGGAAGTGCTTCAAGAACAGTTCCTTGGTGCATAGCTTCTTAAAGTTAGGTATAACCTGCTGGTCCATAGGCTGCAGTAGAGGAGTTATATTAGGTGGGAGGAACTTGACTGAGAGCCATGGAAATTCTTCAGCCAAATCTCGTGGGTAAGCAGAAGCATCTTCCATGATGTGGAAAGCCGTGAGTGGTATACCTTTGTCCTCTATAGAGAACGCTTTCCCATCCTTGTTGCGATTCAGGAAGGTTTATAATTAGAATCCCATGGAGAAGTTACTGCAGTTCCAACCAGTTCATTCCAATCTACCACTTCCAGTGCAACCCGCGGCGAGAAGAAAAACACCGAGATATATATATATATAGTTGTGGGGAGTCCAGGGGTCCTAAGTCCAACCAAGATGGTGGCTCACTGGAACAAAAGCCTCAACCCAGAGCCCTTCCCAGGTTTTATTGATCCTCCATGAAGGGTGTGGCTTGGGAATGAGTGGCGGGAAATATGTGACTACCATGACTATCACGAGCTGGGCTAGGTAGGTCTAAAATCATCTCTCTGATATGCAGAGGGAGAGCAATCTGCATAACAATTGAGATAACATCTAATAATTTGAGGTTGGTGCTTTGGTTCTGATGTACAATCTTTTAGCCCTGGGAAGTCACAGCCTCTTAAGGCTTGGTCCCAGCCGACCACCCATGTGGAGCATGGCTCTCCATCCCTCCCAGCTCAGTCACATATTTGGAGGAGTCACTGGGTGGGGTGACACTGACCTGTCACTTTGCCTTAGAGATTATATATCAGTTCCTCGGCCAGCCCAATTTGCATTGCTTAAAGCCAATTGAAGGGATAAAGAGATAAGGCCAAGTTTATCCAAAATGGAGATAGGTGCTCATCTTTTTAAGGACCATCACCTGTGTGGTTTCCCAGTCCTTTTGATATTTCTTAACAGGACAGAAAGCCTCCCTGATCCACTCAAGAAAAAGTACTCTTGTTACCCAAGCCTTTGCATTACATCTCTACATGACCCCTGGCCTATTCTTCATGACTGTTTTCTGAACACTAGGGATCTCAGAGTGATAAACCTAGAGAGGCTTTATCTTGAGCTCACTACTCACATTGGCACATAGCAATAAAGTTAGCCTATCCTTCATAGACTTGTGTCCTGGTGTTTTCTTTTCTTCCTGAGTAACATATTTTCTCTTGGGCATTTTCTTCCAGAAAAGGCCAGTTTCATCACAGTTGAAAACCTGATGAGAGCAAAAGCTGTCTCCCTGTCATTGTTTCGAAGTGGTGTAATTTTTAGTAGCCCTTTTATCAGCACTGGCTGTTTCTCCATGCCTAGTCATGCTGTGAACCCCATTTCTCACTTTAAAATTGTGAAACCACCCCTTACAGGCAAAAAATATTTCAGCATTATCACTTGATACTTTACAAGATCTATACTTAGAGCCCTCGCTGTTTCACACATTGTAGACTCGGGCTTTAACCTACACTCTGCCTTTCACCCATACTAGTAATAGCCTTTCTGCCTCAGCTGACACTGTTGATTGTTACTTATTAATTTGAGTAACATCTTTAGCAACACTGGCTTCCTTGTACAAATCTTTGTAAGATTGCCAAGGTGGTGGATTTTGACATGCTGTACATATTAGATTGGTCACGTGAACGCTACTCGTTTCTCTGCAATTTCCTCATTTTTTATTTTGATTGCTTTCTTTACCTTCCTTTCCTTCTTTAGTTTCTTTTCTAGCTTTTTGGAGGCCATTTCAATAGCAGTAATTGTGGCCATTCTATAAAGTACTAAGGAAAATCACATTCACAAAAACACGCATAAGGGCTCAAACTGAGGCTTACGTATTGTACATATGCTTACATACAATTTTCTAGCATCTCCAGTCTTTGTTTACAGCCGCACAAGCAGATGATATTCAGGTCATAGCTCGACTTTGGTCATAAGTTACACCTAAAATTCCAGTCATAACCCAAGTTGTTTGTATGTCAGGCTGGCGGTAACTTGAGAATCCACTGTATATGTTAGAAATTTAGTTTAATCAATTTAAGAAAGCAATCTTAAACCTTTATATATTTGCAATTTATGAAAACATTTACTAGACAAAATATGTCATCTTTTTATAAGCCAGAAGAAGCCAAGAATACTTGAACTTATATTTAGCAACTCATGACTTGATTGCTATGCTGATTTATAAGCACTGATGTGTATTTCTCATTTTAACAGTTTCTTTAGATAACTTGTGGGAACCAAAGCATAGCGTTCTTAAGTCACACGTATTATTTTTATCTTAAACCAAGGAAAAACTTGGAAGTTACTATACACAGAAAACAATGGACATTGCTTTTATAAAACGATATTTGATAAATATTATATTGATTGTCTAACTGTGAATACCAACATGTCACCAACTTTAAAGACATCTTTGCTCTTATTAAGTCACTGTTAAGCCATGTGAGCAAAACATATTTGTGCTAACATGAATGTGTATGTATAAGTCAACTTAAATAGAAGGTTTTTTAGGGGATAACATACTTGGAAGTTAATGCACAGAAATATATTAACCTAAATCAAATAAAACCTTTATGTTGCCAATCTCAAGTTTGTACCTATAAGTTTTATGTAAGCCTAGTCTAGCACCTTTTCCCTTCTATTGTTTTGAGTTGGTTACTCTTGACTATTTGTATAATTGTTTTGTTGTCGCCACCTGGGTCTGAGAGGTTCCCTGAACTCAGATAAGGAACTTAGCCAACCCTTTTGTAGCATGTTTGCTGATTCCTGTTGAGGAAGAAGAGTTTTCAGGACACGTTGATATGACGCTTGGGAAAGGCTTATTAGGGCACAATTAAGTAAAGTGTAGTGGCTCAGAAGCGAGAGGCATTACAGTTTGGAACTGGGAACATTTATACTTCTGTTTAAGAAAAGATGGAAATCCTGGGGAAAGGTGGCCACCTCCACAAAGGTGCTGGCTCTTTCTACATTGGGGGAAGGGAGATAATTTAAACATTTTGGGTTTGTTCACACTGACCCTTTATCTTAGGATCAGACTCCTGTTCCTTTATCAATTAAACCAATTTATGCAGTTAGTATTTCTGAGAAATTTGGGATGTGATGAGTTTGGTGGGGAAGGAGCCCCAATTTAACCAAAGGAATGCTGATGTGGGCCACCTTGGATAAGTTCAGCTGGGTGTGGAAGTTGTTTTCTCAAAAATACAATTTTTAGGTATAATTTCCTTGTTCCCTTTCTAACTTTTATTTATTCTGTCCTATATCAGTTGTACATTGAGTGGAAATAACAAAACTAAAAGCTTTAAAAAGTGTAAAGGAGTTCTGAGACCAGAAATTTAAAAGCTCCTGGTCTGGTGTGTGTGTCTGTGTCTGTGTGTGTGTTTCAATATATTTTCATTCTATCAGGCAACATCACTTTTTTTTTAAACAAGAAAAACAGAAAAAGATAGAAATAAATGATACAGAATTTCAAAAAAATAGGAAATTAACACTAGTTAATATATTGCGTGTTATCTTAGAAGTTGTTGCTCAGGTTACAATATCTAGGCATAAAAAATGATCAAACAATGACAGCACAAACTCTTCTGTTTGATGAACAGAAATTAGTACTATAGTTACCTATCTTGTATACATGTACATGGATGCATTTATATATGTAAACCTATGTACATATATTTCCTTTCTTCCTTTTCTCCTTTCCCCTATCCCATTTGTTCTTTCCTTTTGAGCACTTTGTTTCCCTTTCATTATTACAACATTTATTGTACATTTTGGATCTTATTACTCTTCTGGTTTTTTATTTTTTTACAATGGGGAGACAATATGATATTTATAAATGTGAGTTTGATTTATTTCACTTATGAGTATGGTCTCAAGTGTTTCCATTTACCTATAAAAGTCTCAAGATTATCCTTTTTTATAGCTGAGTAATATTCCATTGTATGAAAGTACCACATCTCTTTTATCCATTCTGTGGTTGATGGGCAGTTGGGTTGTTTCCAAGAATTATCTATTAAAAATTGTGCTACTATAAACATGGGTGCACATATATCACTATTCCATGACATTTTTGATTTTTTGGGAAAATACACAGAAGGTGAATAGCTGGATTGAATGAGACTTCCAATCCTA
>RJWT010046506.1:0-11458 GCA_004365215.1 Cuniculus paca | reverse complement strand
TAAGTGCTTGAAGAATATTATTTTCTGAACAAAACTGAAAATTTGTATTTGCATTAGAACAGGGGCTCTCTATTTATTAACAGCTATAGGCAAATTATAAAAAATCTATATCAATAATATGAAAAATATAAAGAGAAAAGGGCAAAACTTACTCATCAAGTTATGTAGGATAGTGTGTTTTTATTCTACAAGGTAATATTTTATGTTATAATTTGAACTGCAATATGTAATATGTACAAACTATATAAATATTACCTTAGGTAAACGATTGATGCATTATTATATTAGGAACATTTATAACAATTGTAGACAAGTATTCATGACCTCACTTAAGGTAGAAGTGTTGGTGAAACATTTAAGAACAGTAGCATATGCTATTTAATTTTCCTCAATATCATATTTTATTTTTCTTAATACTTTACCCTCCAAGTTTTCAAAAGCTTAAAGAATTACTCAAAGTGAAGATTGTATTTATACTCCATTGTGTTTATAAGTTGGAAAAACTATTTGGGTGTCAGAATTGTTTAAAGATACATATGTACAAAATATCAGGTACATAGGATAAATACAAAGGAAACTGCTGTCCATTTTTAAGCAACAGAAGTCATGAAAGGGAACCAAAGGAAGGAGGGTAGTCAGTGATAGAAATGCTGAAGTACATCCAGGCATCATCACCTTTGGGAGGTACAATACCAACATATGCACTCATATTTCTGCACTTGGAAAGCTAAGTGCCAGGTACAGGTTAACTTTGGACACATTTCCCTGAAGCTATTTGACAAAGGTCATTTTCCAAGACAGCTCAATTTCTTAATTGATTTTTTGAGCACATATTATAATATTTTAAATATTCTAATATTTAAATCAAAACCATAGAAGCAATTAAGCCATAATTGTAGATGAGTTATGTCCACACAGAGAACGAATATGTGCATGCATGTTCACATCTAAACTTCACCCTGCATGACTCTTACAGACACAGCCAGAAAAGCACTAGTCATGGGGGGAGCAGCTGAGCCTGAGGTTGGCAAACTCCTTGAAACCAGAGCAAAGTCAGTCCCAAGGACACAGGATGCCAGAGTCAGGCTCTATAAACAAGTTGACCTGTGACTCAGTTGCATATCAACAGGTGTCTGGTCTTGGTGTTTGTCCTTGTTAACTATAGTACAGTTAGCTTTAAAAATGTTTTGTGTTCAGTGTTTTCAGCAAATGTGCTTTTTCTCATGATGCACTTTTTCCTCCCCCCCCCCCTTTACTTTGTATAAATAAAGATGCTGAGGCACCACTACCTCTCCATCAGAGAGGTCAGGTTCCACTCAGTCCTAGCTTCCTTTTATGTTTTATGTGTCTTCTTTCTTTTTAATCTCTCATCACCCCTTTTGGGACCCTCATGGCTGTGCAAGTTGTGGCAGTCAGATGCCAGATAAATCATTGTTTACATTATGTATCTAAAATGATGTCAACTAGTTGTTCTATCTTAGCCAAATCATTTAGTCTTTATGACATTCACTTTCATCTGAAAGCAAAAATGTTCCAAATCAACTTACAAGCATCACTTGGATATCTACACATTTACAATGACCAATTGAAAAAGGGAGATACAGAAATAATCCTATTGACAATAGCATCAAATAGAATAAAATATTTATAAGTAAATTAAATCAAAAAAGTTAATGATCTGCCCATAAAAGCTGTAAGACACTGATGAAAACAACTGAAGAAAACAAAAATAAATAAAGGTACATATACACAGTATCCCATGTATGTGTATATAGACTGGGAGAATGAATACTTAAAATGTTCATACTACTCAAAGACATCTACCAATTTAATGCATTGTCTATCAAAAGTCCAATGATATTTGTCAAAGAAATACAAGGCAATCGTAAAATTCATGTGGAACTACAAAAGAGTTCAAATAAACAAAACAACCTTGATAAAGAACAAAGTTGGAAGCATAGACTACATTATAAATGTGCAGCAATCATAGTATGGGACTGGCATAAAAAATGGCATAAAAAATAGTTCATTCAATAAATAATATCAGAACCATGCATCAGTGTGCAAAAGCACAAAACTGTACTTTTATACCAAATACAACAGTTCATTTAAATGGAATAAAGTTTTTAAAATGTTAAAATCTACAGACATAGTGCTCCTAGAAAAGACATAGGGGAGAGTCCATTTGATTGGTCCTGACAATGATTTTCTTTGGATGACTCCAAAAGCATAGGCAATAAAAGTAAAAGTAAATAAGTAAAACCACATCAGTCAAAATTGCTTCTCTAAAATAAAGGAACCAAGAAACAAAATTAAAAGACAACCCCAGAAATAAGATGAAACATATTTACAAATGATTCTATATACTAAGAGGTTAATATTCAAAATGTGTGAGGAACTTACACAAGTCAATACCAAAAACTATAACACTAAAAACAAAAATAGCATTAAAAAGCTGTACCATATTAGGAATCATCAGTGAAAGGCATATTCAAGCAACTATAACCTTCCACCTCATACCTGATAATACAGCTTTTATCATGAAGACAAAATAACAAGTGTTGGCAAGGCTGCAACAAAGAGAAGATGCTTATGCAAGGTGGTTAAGAATGTAAATTGGCATTCAGATGGCAGAGTTGGAAGTTCCTCAAAAAACTAAAACTAGAACTTCAGTGTGCTCTCACATTTTGGTTATGAAATTAAAGGAAACAAATCAGTATCTCAGATATATCTTCATTTTTATGTTCACCTCATTCACAATACCCAAGATATTAGAAAAATTTAAATGTCCAACAATGGGTGAATAGGTAAAGGAAATGTTTATATTACGAATTATCAGACACATACACCTGAAGTGTTAATTAGTATTTAAAAAGAAGAACATTCTGGCATTTGCGACAATGAGGATGCATCTGGAAGATGTCAAGCTAAGTGAAATAAGCTGGACGTGAACAGACACACAATGTATGATCTTATTTACACCAAAAACCGAGAAAAGAAAGGTAGTTGCCAGAGGCAGGAAGGTAGCGAAAATGGGGAGATTTTGGTGGGAGGGCACGAAATCTTCAGTTAGGTGAATAAATTCTGGGGAGCTAATATATATGATGGTAATTATAGTTAATAATGTATTGTTTGCTTGAACTTTGTTAAGAAAGCAAATTTGAAATGTTTTCAACACACACACAAAACGGTTAGTAGGAGCCATGATATATGTTTTAACTCTAGCAATCAGTACAAAATATACATGCATCAAATCATCTAAGTAAATTCATTTTATGAATGTCAATTAAATATTTTAAATGAAAATAAAATTTAAGACTACATAAATAAAAGTACAGTATATACTTTAGATTGATGACATTTAAAGTCATCTCCCTGTTGCAACATCCTATGATCCTATGGATTCTATAGAAATCTTAAAAAGATCCAAAGTGGGAAGAATGCTTTACAACTAGAAATCTCCTCAGAAAAAGAAAGACCTGCTTAGTATGGCATTTACTTGATTTTCATATGCCTAACTGTGCAATGAAAGAAAGACTCAGAAGTATCAAAAAGAAATCAAGTCACGGCAAGTAAGCAAAGAAATGAATGTGAGTCTTCTCACATTCCTTTTGTGAAATTTAGTCATACCTATCACTTGATTTGAAACTGTTTTTCTTCTGATAAACCCCTATACCTGCTGTTCGATTCCAAATGAACTAAAATAATAGGATAATTTTCAGTGTTCTGTGCAGTTTTAAGAATATGAAATAAAATATAAAGAGAATATGTTGGCAGGCTTTATAATTGCCTGATGAACACACAAGAGGAAAAGAGTGAATTGGAAAAATGATACTAATCAATAGATCCTAAGATTCCTATGAAGAAGTCAAAATTCTTTGAAGTAATTACTAATTTACTACAAATGTTGAAAAATTAGACAGGTATACTCCTAATAGATCTCAGAAATCAGAAGCCTCTAAGTTATTCCTATATTTTTTGTTTTCAAGAAAGACTGACTCAATCTCCAGCAAGAAAAAAAAAAAAGAAAAAGAGAAATTAATCCTACCATCAAACATTTTCTTAACAATTAAAATGTGTTTTAGAAATGAAGAAGTCAATGTATTTATTTTTAAAACTGTTCTTCAAAATATTCCCACTTTTATGTTTTGCTCTCCTATAAAACTTTGAGGTTCTCATGAGATAAGAATTTTGAAAATTATATTATCTAGCAGATGGATGATAGCATTCTTCGGTATTTGCATCTCATAGAAAATCAATGTCTATTCATATGTGTTGCAGTTTTAAGTGAAAATTTACTGTACAAAAATCAACATATAAAATTATAAAGAATTGAAATTGATGAGGAATCCCCACACTTAATTTCCATAGTAGTTGTGCCAGTCTACACTTGTACCAAGAATGGAGAAGTGTTCCTTTTTCCCTACAACCCTGCCAGCATTTGTTATTGGTTGATTTCTTGATAACAGCCATTCTTTCTGGAGTGAGATGAAATCTCAGTGTTGCTTTAATTTGCATTTCTCTAATGGCCAGTGATGTTGAACATTTTTTCATATATTTATTTTCCCTTTGTATTTCTTCATCTGAGAAGTGCATATTCATTTCAGATGCCCATTTTTGGATTGGGTCTCTGAATTTGGGGGGCCTGATAATTTTCAATTCTTTATATGTTCTAGATATAAGTTCTTTGTCTGAGGGACAGTTGTCTAAAATTTTTTTTCCATTCTGTGGGTTTTCTTTTTACTCTGTTGGTGATTTATTTTGATATGCAAAAATTTATTAATAAGAGAGATTCCAGCTGTTGATTTTTGAAGTTCTTCCTGTGCAGTTTGTGTTTTGTTCATGAACCTTTTACCTAACCCTATGTCTTCAAAATTTCTATGTCTTCAAGATTTCCAAGATATTTAGTGTTTCTGTTTTAATAGAACATTGATCCATTTTGACTTTAGTTCATGGTGACAGACATGTGTCTAGTTTTAGTCTTTGGCATGTGGGGAGCCAATTTTTCCAGCATGGTTTATTAAAGAGGTTATCTTTCTTCCAGTGGAAATCTTTGGTCCCTTCTCCAAAGATAAGGTGGCTGAGTTTGTTTGTAGTTGTGGTTCTATCTTATAATCTATGCCATTGATCTTCTGGTCTGTTTTGATTCCAGTACCATGGGGATTTTATAGTATAATTTCAAATCAGGGATTGTGATATCTCCTGCCTTGCCTTTGTTGCCCAGGACTGCCTTTGCTATTTTAGGTGTCTTTTGTTTCCAAATGAATTTCAGGAATGTTTTCTCTAAATCTGTGAAGTATGCTAATGGTTTTTTGATCAGAATTACATTAAATCTGTATAACAGTTTTAGGAGTATGGTCATTTTCACAATGCTGTTTCTTCCTATCCAAGAGCAAGAGATATCTTTCCATTTTCTGGTATCCTCTTCAATCCCCTTTTTCAGAGTACTGTAGTTTTCAATAGGTAGATTTTCACATCCTTTGTTAGATTGATTCCTAAGTATTTCATTTTTTGGATGCTATTGTGAAAGTTGTCATTTCCATAGTTTCTCTCTCAATGATTTTGTTGCTTGTGTACAAGAAAGCTATTGATTTTTGAGTGTTGCTTTTGTATTCAGCTATACTGCTGAATTTGCTTATTAATTCTAGTAGTCTTTTGGTGGAGTTTTTGGGGTTTTCCATGTAGACTAGCACTTCATCTGCAAATAGTGATAATTTATCTTCTTCCTTTTGTATCCTTATTCTTTTTATTTCTCTCGTCTAATTTCTCTGGCTAATGTTTCCAGAACTATGTTGAATAGGAGGGGTGATTGTAGCCATCCTTATCTTGTTCCTGTTTTTAGAGCGAATGCTTTCAGTTTTTGTCTATTTAGTATGATGCTGGATATTGGTTTGTCATACATGGCTTTAATCAGATTGAGGTAAAGACAATCTATTCTGATTTTCTGTAGGGTTTTTATCATGAGTGAGTGTTAGGCTTTATCAAAAGCTTTTTGTGCATCTATTGAAATGATCATGTGATTTTTGTCTTTGGCTCTGTTGATGTGGTATATTCTGTTTATTGATTTGCATAAACCATCCCTGCATTCCTGGGATGTATCCCACTTGGTCATGGTGTATAATCATCTTGATGATTTGCTGCATTCTGTATGCTAGTATTTTACTGAGAATTTTTTTCATCTGTGTTCATTAGGGAGATTGGCCTATAGTTCTCTTTTTTGTTTCGGTCTTTCTCTGGTTTTGGTGTCACAGTAATACGTGCCTCTAGGAATGAGTCAGGGAGAATTCCTTCCCTTTCAATTTCATTAAAGAGTTAGAAGAGTATTAGCATTAAATCTTCTGTAGATTTCTTATAGAATTTAACCATGAATCCATCAGGACCTTGGCTTTTCTTTATTGGTAAGTTTTTTATTTCATTTTCGTTTTGGTACCTGATATAGGGTTATTCAAAATATTTGTATCTTCCATATTCAGTTTTGGTAATTTATACGTTTCTAGGAAATTGTACATTTCTTCTGTGTTTTCTATCTTTGCAAGTAAAGATTTTCAAAGTAGATATTGACAATCTTCTGAATTTCCACATGATCCATAGTGATTTCATTCTTTTGATTCCTCATTGCAAGAATTTGAGCTTTTTCTTTCCTTTTCTTGATAAGGTAGACTAGTGGTGTATCAGTTTGTTTATTCTTTCAAAGAACCAACTGTTTGATTCATTAATTCTTTGTATTATTTTCTTAGTCTCAATTGCATTAATTTCTGCTCTGATCTTTATAATTTCCTCCCTTCTATGGGCTCCCTTCTTGACTTGCTCCTCTTTTTCTAGAATCTTGAAGTTCAGCATTACGTTGTTTATTTGTGTTTGTACTGTTTTCCTGATGGGAGAATTCATTGCTATATATTTCCCTCTTAGGACTGCTTTGATTGCATCCAACAGGTTCCAAAATGTTGTGTTTGCATTTTCATTTAATTGCAGATATTATTTGATTTCTTTTTTAATTTTGTCTGTAACCCATTGGTTGTTCAGGAGGGTGTTATTTAATTGCAATGTTTTTATGTAGTTTTTCACGTTTCTTTTGTCATTAATTTCCAATTTCAGTGCACTGTGGTCAGATAATACACATGGGACAATTTGAATTCCTATGGTCTATTTTAGAGTACATCCCATGTGCAGCTGAAAACAATGTATATTCAGATGTTGTTGGGTGGAACACTCTGTACATATCTATTACATTCTATGTTCACAGGTTTGATTAAATTCTATTTCTTTGCTGACTTTTTCTCTAGTTGATCTGTCTCTTTGTGACAATGGGGTATTAAGGTCCCCTATTACAACTGTGTTATTGCATATTTGATTTTTCATGTCTGTTAATATTTGTCTTATTTAGCTGGGTACTCCTGTATTTGGTGCATATATATTTATGATTGCCATCTTTTCCTCTTGAGTTTTTCCCCTAAGGAGTATGTAGTGAGTTTCTTTTTATCTGTCGATCAATTTTGGTTTGAAGTCCACATTGTCTGCAAACAGGATATCTGTCCCTGCTTTTTTCTGGATTCCTGCTAAGCTCCTCTGGGTGTGGGGGAGGGGTTGCCAACACTTCTGCCAGCTGCTGACCTCCTTGGGGTCAGAGGAGGGGTCTTTGAGGCTTCCACTGGCCTGCTAAGGTATTGCGGGTGGGTAGGAGGGATCCTTGAAGCTTCTGCCAGCCCACCAAGGTACTGCAGGTGGGAGGAGCAGTTGCTGACCTCCCTCCAGCTACTGGGCTCCTCTGGGTATGGGGAATGGTCCTTGAAGCTCCCACTAGATGCTGGGCTCCTCTGGGTGTAGGGGAAGGGTCGCTGATGATCTTGCTAGCTGCCAGGCTTCTCTGGATGTGGGGAGGGGTCACTCACCTATTTCTATCTTTTTATATCTAATCTTTCATAATATTCATGTTATATTGAAAACATAGCACAAAAGTTTTAAATAACACAAATTACTGAAATTAGTACAATTAATGTAATGTAACAATGTAAATGATACTAAATAGTAGTATTTGCAATTAAGAGTTAATAAAAAATCCAGTTAAGGATACAGTTTACCTGAAAGAAATGCAAGTGACATTTCTCCCTCCTCAGATTCCGTTAATACTAAATCAATAATATAATAGGAATATCAGGAGTGTACATTTCAGCAGAGACTTTCTACAGACCAAAGGAACATAGTGCACAATGTCCAAAGTGTTCCATGTCAGTCCTGAGAGCAAATCTGTCTGTAATTCATGGATTTACCATGTCAGTTCCATGAATGTTGGGCAGTTTTCACAGGGATGAGTTATAGAAAGAGAGGAAGAAAGGAAGTTCCCAGGGCAGGTTAATCCAGCTGAGATACCACAGCCTGGAGTGTAATATCTGACTTCTCTGTTTTTGTGGAAGGAAGGTGGGTAGTGAAAGTAAGTAAAAAGAAAATTAGTCCTCTGTGTTATGGTTTATGTCTGATGTCCCCACAAAGCCTTATGCAATCATGTTGGGGGGGTGATTCTCAAAGGCTGCTGAATCTAGAGTTGTGATTGATTTGTGGTCCAATGCTGGGATAATGGGTGTGAAGGCTACACTCACCCTAAGGCAGGTAGCCTGCATACATTATAAGGGACAGAAAGAGTCTTCTCTCACTCTCTTTTCCCTTTTTGCTCTTGTTATTTTTGCTGTTTTTTCCTCCACCTTGAACTGTTGCTTCTCTGCCACACCTCCCTGCCTTGAAACCAGCTGGTTATGGACTGAAACCTACACAAACTGTGAGCTAGATAAACCTTTCCTTCCTTAATTCTGCTGTCAGCAATGAGAAAAGTAACTAAGACACTCTGTTTACCTTTCTTAAATGCATAGCTGCTATTCATGCATGTGTTCGTAGCATGACAATATCAGTGAATGCTGTCTCAGAGCAGTAATCAAAAGACAAAAATAATGCCTTAAAGATTGACTTCAAGACAGTCCAAGATCAAAATCATGGGGTTCCTCAGGGTGCTTTCAGCAGATATGCTTATATATACTGTTTTTTGGTCTCCCACAGCCATATGAAGTAAAGAATTTTCTACATTAGAGGCTCACATTAATCACGTTTTAACAAGACCAACAAGTCATAACTCTTTCAATATTCAAAATGTTCACTAAGAGAAGAGAAAGAAAGAAGAAAGAAAGAAAGAAAGAAAGAAAGAAAGAAAGAAAGAAAGAAAGAAAGAAAAAGAAAGAAAAGAAGTAATATTGTTTGAAAAAATTGAATGCTCTTGGGCAAAGCAATTAATTCCTTTAGGTTTCAATGAATCTAGATCATCTTGGAGAAGACTGCAAACATTCATATATTTCCCCATCAAATTTATGAAACTTCATTAATTTATGCATTATATGCAAGTCCCTTGCTGAATTTCTTTGTTTAATAGTTGAGAAAAAATATTTTCTTTGGTTACAATAATCTTCTTCATTATGATGTATAGGTCTTCTCCGTTTTCTCAGGAAATAAGCTACCATTGTTTACTTAAAAGGAAGATATTTTCCTTTAGTATGTCTTTGAATTAAGATTGGATTTTAAAAGTGGAATTATTCAGTTACTGTGCTTTGGAAATGTCAGTTTGATAGGCTGATCAAGTTAACAAGACAGTTGTAAATCACTGAAATGGTCAGTACTGCCTGCAGTGAGTAAGGCAGCTCTGCTGATCTCAGAACCAATAAAAGAAATTATGTGTTTTACAATGTACTTTTCTCCCTTCTATCAAATGAAATCCTACAACTCACTCAATCAGAATTTAACAGAACTTTCAGGTTTTCCCCCTAAATCAATCATCTCTCTTTATCTATTTGTAGTATCTACAATAGCTCTTTTCTAGTCTCTTTTCAGTGTATTCCAATCAACTGTTTGTCCTCACCACACCATCACTCCCACCAAAATAATAAAATAAAATAAAATAAAATAAAATAAAATAACTATTTTTGTTGAAATCACCAATTACTCCTTCCTTCATACATATAGACCAACACTATTAAACCCAATAGTCAGTTGCCATACTCAACATGACATACTAGTTGAGTTGTAAAGTTTTCACTTGCCTGGTTGGTTTTCTTCCTATTTTGTTAACTTCTCTCAAGTGTCTTCTGCTGGTTTCACCTCATGAAATTCCATTGGAATCCTTCAAAATCCAATCAGTCCTTGCATCGCATTTCTTTTCCATTTACTCTCACCTTTTTCTTAATCTCAAGTAATTTTGTGACTTTAAATGTTATTAACATGCTGATAATTCTAAATTTTTTTCTCCAAAACTGACTTGTTGAACTATACACCCAACATATATTCTTGAATGCTCACTTCACGTTTTAACCTTATTAGGTTGCAAAGCTCATATTCTGATCTTCTGTAAAACCATTGCCTCTTTTGACCTTTCCAATCTCAGTTTATAAGATTTTCACTTTTCTAACCAGTTAGGCCAAAAATATAGAATGATTTTTTATTCTTACACATCCCAAATCTAATTCACCAGAGAATCTTGACCTAAACTTTAAAACATGTTCAAGATGCACTCATTTTCCATTCCTTTCAATTACACCATTATGGTATAAGCCACCACTATCCAGTATGGAGAGTAGACCAAGTGCTCCTACTTCATGTCATTTTTTGAAAAAGTAGTAGAATGATATCTCCCAAACAGAATTTGGATCATGTCACTCCTCTGCCTAATACTCTCTGGTGACTTGTCCAATTTTCTCAGGATAGAAAATTAAAATAAACTTCAGAGCTCCCTATTATACAATGTGAATATTGAACTTTCCCATCACCACAGAAAATTCTATGGGAGATTGTCATGTAATCTACTAATGCCCATTATTTCTCTGATTTACTTCACCCATATCTGCAGTCTGCCCACTAGATTAGTGCTTTCCAAAGACAAACTCTACAGCCTCTCTACTCTATGAATTATGAATTCTTCCAAATTCTGTTTGTTCAAATTCCCTTTACCTTTACATTCCATAAAACATATCTCCATCACATAAAGTTTCTCCAGAGCAAGCCTTCTGTCTAATGTCTATAATCTCTCCTTCTTAGAATATCCACATCGATCTGTTTAGATTTGTTATGACATATACATTCATATTTTACCATTAATTATAATAATTCAAAAGTTTCCTTAATGCCCTACTGCTATGTGGCACAGGCTATTATTCAAATAACACACATTGCTTCTCCTCTCTTTTCCTTCTTGTTCACATGCCATAAGGAGACTAGGAAAACCTCCCATGTGGCTACTGGAGTCCACACAATAGATAATCAGACAAAAGTGTAGTGAAGGTGTGCAGCACGATTCTGAAAAAGGATTTCTCTTCCTGATAAAAGACTGATGTGCCCAGGATTACTTTCCCTCCCATATCTCTGCAGAGATCTCCCATAGCTTTCTCATGACTCTGAAGTGAAAAGCCTGAGGAAGTCAGCCAAGACA